>JAVJIF010024539.1:0-45122 GCA_038442645.1 Agave tequilana
TTGTGGACGTAAGGGCCACCTTGCTAAGTTTTTGCTATGATCGTATACATGATTCAAATTTAGTAACTAAAATTTGTTTGGGTTAGGAAAGGAACTAACCCCCATGGACCCAAAAGAGTGTGGGTACCAAAGACCACCCCTATTGTATTTGATGTAGGTGTGGGCTCTCGCATGACGTGAGAGTAATGGTGCCTTGAGGTGGGATGCGTTCCGAGCTTAAAGAGGACTATTTGGATGCATCACTTTCAAGGGAAGTTTGGTGGGAGGACCACCTTGTTTTGGAGACATGGAGAGTTGCCCCTATCGGTTTATGGTAACAATCTCTAAACTCCCATTTATGTTTACATGCTTTTCATATCATTGATTTTAGCATGTCTTGATGTTTCATGATTAATATGTTATATGCCATGATATTTAGATTAGTGATATACATGATTAGTTATTTGAGACTCCCATGTTTAATATGGATTTATATCTTTATGTTCTCACATTTGTTTTAACTAATGTGTATGTCCTAGATCTATGCACGTGCATGTGCATAATGATCATATGTATGTTTATGAGTTTTTGTTTTGATTTCTATGCTTCATATTTTGATTACATGTTTAAATGATAGTTTTTATTAAAACTTAGGTATATACTTGTACAACTAGTGAGCCACAAATAGACTTTTATATGTTTGTGCTTGAGCGCTCATTTGTACTCATTAGATGTACTAGTATAGCCTAGTTTTGATGATTCATGCATTTGACTTGTATTCCCATATTGTATATGTTTTCATGTTTACATGTTTAGCTTCATGTATATGTCTATTTTGTCTAAACTATTAGCTATACATATACATCCTTTGAGAAACTTGCCTTCATGCATATACTTTTGTGGACTCGTTATGTTTGGATATGTATGATACTCTAGTTTGTACAAGACATACATATACCTTGAAGAATTCTAGTTTTGATGATTTTCATGTTTTTTTAAGGAATTTTATATTGAGCTAAATTGACTATTTTCATGATTATGTTTCTCACATAACTCTTATACACTCACTTTACTTATTGTTTTCTCATGATTTTGTTTTCATGAGTATGATATATGCCTATATAGATTTTGAGTGTTTGGTGATCATGTGATCTACATGTTTTTCATGAAATATATTTTTGTTTTATTCCTTGCCTGAAGGATTTCGTACTAGTTTATAAGTTTTTCATTAAACTAGTTGTATTCTTCAATATGGAAGAGTTTTCAATTATGCTAAATTATTTTCAAACCTATTTTTGAAAACTCTTTCCATTCAAGGGCGGTTGGTTGGGCGACCATGCCTTGTATGCTTAATATTGAAAATCTTTTTAAACATGTGTATGAAATGGGTGGTAAGTATTATGAGTTATATACTTGATCTTATTGTATTTTTCAATTGGTATCATTGGATCTTTTCAATTGGTATCACTATTGACATTTTTTTGTATACTCATATACTTTTCTATATATGTATGCTTACACTTCAAATAGTATCAATTTTGATTGATATTAAATTTTTCATACATATATGCTTTATTTGTGCTTACTATATCTCTATATCTTTGAATACAAATTTTAGTTATGCTAAGCTTGATTTCTTAAATGACTATTATATTTCAATTGATTATGTTTCAATTGGTATCATACACAAGCTTATGCATCATTTTATTTGGTATTTCATAAAGGGGGAGAAAATCCATATTTCACCTTTCTATTGGTTTTGTTATTTTACTCCCACACTTTATGTTCAAAATGATTTATTTACTTACAATTGGTATTTAAATTGGTATTTACTTACAATTGGTATCAATTGGTATTTAAATTTATATTAAAATATTTGTTTTATGTACCTTCAATTGGTATGTTTTGTTTTATTGTTTTAAATTGATATCATGATGCACTAAATTGATATATTTTTTTCAATTGGTATCATAATGTTTTGTTTTGATTTCACCCCTTATTGATATTATTTTGTTAAGACAAAAAGGGGGAGAACATTATTTTATTGTGTCTTTGATCCCTTTGTTGATGATTGACAAAAAGGGGGAGAAGTATTTGAGGTTATAATATGCATGTTTAAAGTATTTGAGTTTAATATGCATGTTTATTGTTTAATATATAAGTTTATATCAAAAGTTGTTTCATATTAATATTTTTTATTTTTGGTATCAAAAAACCTTTTATTGATTATCTTCCAATTGGTATCAGAATTTTTATTGATTGAATTTTTTTTATTTTGATTGGTATCAAGAGCTTTCATGTTGCTTAAGTTTTTACATTGAAATTTTTATTGGTATCAAGAGCAACTATTTAAAGAACATGTTTATTTAAAAAGAAAAAGGAATTTATTTAAAAAGTTTAGTATCAAGAGCATGTTTATTTCATGTTTGGTATCATGAGTATGTTCATTTCATAATTTTATGCATGTTGATGCATAATCATGTTTAGCATTTATTGCATATATTTATTGTTTATTGCTATGCATGAGTTAAGGGGGAACTTCTTTAAAGTTTAACTTTAATCCACGCATATAAAACTCCATGAGTTTTGTCATCATCAAAGGGGGAGATTGTTGGCCAGAGGCCTTCCACTCTAATTTTGATGATGATTAACTCATATAGTTATAGTTTACTAATAATCTTGTGATGTTTAGTTTCAGATATTTTACCAAGATATTAGTATGTGAAAGCTCCAACTAATGCTCTTTCACATGGTGATTCAAGAGCCCGAGCGTCAAAGTTCATATCTAGCACTCGTTGGAGTCAAGCTCGGTGGATCACGTTTGGATCGAGTCGACTTGGAGACGGAGCTCTACAAGAAGACTTTTGTACAGTGTTTAGTTTATGTTTAGATCCATTTGTAAAAGATTAGATAGTGTGGTATGCTCAAGTTCACAACACACACACTTGTTTAAGTTTCATGTTTTGATTTTCGGTTTTCGGTTTAACCGATCTTGGTTTTCATGAATAGATAGAATCAACAAGTTTACATGGTTTAATGTATATTAGATTTTTTCTATATATATGTATGCTTCAACTATTTATACAACTTAGTTTGATAACCTATTAATGTATTTAGGTTTTGTATTTTAACAAAACTTATTTTTGGACTTTAAGTCAAAAACAGTGATATATATATCTTTCATGTATATTGGATTCTATCCATATACTGCATGCTTAAATGTTGTTTCTATATCATGTTTTGTATTTGGATGAGTTTTGGACAAAACGTTTTTCCATTTCAAAAATCCTAGTTTTGGAAAATACGGAATTTGGTTTTCGGTAAAATTTCCATAACACAAAAAGAGTTCAAAATGTTTGTAACTTGGTTTGATTTTATTCAAACAAGTTTGTATTTCATAAAGGATATAAGAACTTATTTTTGTGAATTTTTAGAAGTTTTATGAAATTTTATTTAAGTTAAAAACCCTAGTTTTTCTGTCCCAGAATTGTCAGTCTGGCTAACTGCCGGTCGACCGGGCCGGGGGCCGGTCGACCGTAGCAGTGGGCGGTCGACTGGGCCGGCTGACCGACGTGCACAGGATGTGCACGCAGCCAAGCTGGGGAGGCCGGTCGACCGTCCCGGTCGACCGCCAGGGAGCTCCGCTCTCTGGAAAGCCTCCGGTCGACCGGGCGGTCGACCGAGCAGAGAGCACTGCTCTCTGTTTCCAGACTCGGTCGACTGAGCGGTCGACCGACCAGAGAGCCGTTGCTCTCTGGAACTGGCACGGTCGACTGGGCGGTCGACCGCTGGGCTCAACGGTCATTTTTTAGACCGTTGGCCGGTCGACCGGAAGGCCAATCTGGGCCTTTTCTCTGCCAACGGGCAGATTCCAAGTGGGGGCTATTTATACCCATTTGAAGTGGGTTTTTGTTAAGATTTTCAAGAGCAAAATTTCTCCTATTCTCTAGTGTTTTAAAAGCAAGTTTTAAAAAGAGTTTATTGGTTTTTAATGATCATTCTTTATTTGTTTTCAAGAGTTAGAAAAATCAAAGAAAAATATAGATTTGGGATATTTGCTTTGTTCTTCATTTCTATCAAATACTAAGTTATTTTTTCAAGAATTTTTCCTTGTGATTTGTTTTCCAACATCTTGATTTCTCACACTTGAGCCATATCATTCTATCCTATCTATTAGGATCCTTGTTTAGTGAGAAAGAGATTGGTTTGTGGTCTTTTGATCACTAAGTTGTAAACCCTCCTACTTTGTGTTATCCCTCATGTGTAGAGGTTGATTTGTGGAGTGGTGGATTTGTGCCCTATACCTTTAGTGAGAGGTTGATTGGTTGTATTGGCTTTGTGCCTATCCCTCATTTGTGAGGTTGATATTGGTGGCTTTGTGCCTAGCCTCTAAGTGTAGAGGTTGTGTTTGTAATTGAGATGGGAGTTGTGTACTCTCAGTTGTTTTGCCCCAAATCCTTAGTGGAGGTTCCCTGTGTGGGAGTCCTGTGTGGACAAGTTAGTGGATTGGAAATCCTTCTGTGTGAAGGCGGGGACGTAGAGCTGTGTGCTCGAACCTCGAAACATATCCGTGTGTTAGCGTTTGATCCATTGACTCTCTTAACTCTCTCTCTTTACTTTGAGCATTGCATCTTATTGCCATATCATATAAATGCTTGTGTTGTTTGTGTGTGCCTCACTTGTGTTTAACCACGAGAGCTTCATATTGCACCTCAACTCTTATTCAGAGGAATCAAGAGGAGTTAGTCCAGAGCCCTTCACCGGGAATTCGGCTACACTCGTTGGTTACATTAAGTGTGTTGCAATTAAGTTTTAATTTCCGCATTTTGTTCATTAGATTAGCCGTACACCTATTCACCCCCCTCTAGGTGTACTTTCATAAAGGAATGAAACAAGTACTGGGTCCAATGCACAGAGTCATGGAAGCAACAGGGATAAAGAAAAGTAAGAAAAATACCGAAACTGGAGAATCAAGTAAAGAGAACTCTGGCTCCTCAAGATGCTTATGATCCTCTCCAAATATCTGATCAGTAAGATAACTATAGATCTGAATATGTAAATCTAGGGAGTCAAAACTCCTAGTTAAAATGGAAGAATAAAGGGGAAGATGGACATGCATATGACTGTGTGAGCAGATGATGATAATATATACTGAAATAAGACTGAAATAACATGCAGAACATAAATAGACAGTAATAAGGGCAGTCAGTAATAAAATCAGATATCAATCTAGTCATGTGTCTGTCATAGTCTATATATCAGGTGGATAGAGTCAGTTCGTGCTAGAGTCCAGTGATTGCAGTGTACAATCAGGTCATGAGTACAATCAGGTATCCAATAAAACATACATGAATAAGGCAAACACGATCAGTCACAGTCCATTATTATTTATTATGTCAGCGATACCATTTGCCACCTGTAATAGACGCATCCCATACTACGCCTACCACACGTGTCAATCGAGGTCCTATGTTATTAAAATTGATTGGTTGAAGACATTATCCATGTTTTAGGTGGGTCCCGTATATACTCGGGACCACGGCTCAGATGCCTGGTGCTGAACCAGGCACTACCGCCAACTACTACAGTAATAGTATAACAGTAACAGTATAGGATGTCAGTCATCCCCGAGAACTCTGCAGTAGAACTCTATCCTGGCTATAGGTCCACCCAAAATACAAACGCTGTCTCCTCCAGCAATTTTCCCAATCCCAGTGTAAGTTATCTATTTATATTATTATTTAATTCAGTTAAAATAATCAATATTCATGTTATCTAAAATACTGAAATGATACATTGACAGTAACAGTACAGTATATCAGTAAACGGTAATCGTATATACGATGAACAGTAATAAGAACAGTAAACAGTATCAGTAACTGTGTATACAATGAACAATAGAACTGTACAAGGTGTTACAGTCTAACACTACTTTCTCAGTAACTTTCAGTAACATGAAATAATACATATCAAGTTTGAACACTAATTAATAGACAGTCTCATTTAGAACTTATCAATATCTCATCCACTCATACTGGATATAACAGTAATAAATCTATCAACTCATAATCTTGATACAGTCTTCGTGAACATCATAAGTCAAGTCTATGTCAGAATAACGGATACAGTGAGCCACCAGTCCAATAAACAAGTAATCAGTTCTCTCATTCTATTGATTCTACTCTAATACTCTAAGTCACCAATAAGTGAGGTCGATCAATAACTACTATAAAAACTCCGAACATATAATAATGCCACCGATATCAATGAAATCACTCTCACAATGACTCTGTCTCTATAATCAAATAACTGAAGTAGTCAAGAACCAATCATGAAGTACTGAATATATCTTCAGATCAACTAAAACAATAAATACCGAGATCACAAATAAACATCCTTAAAACCAGATTTATCCAACTATAATCAAAATCATAACTAAGTAGTGCAATATCCTCGATTAACATGACATCTCGATCATCTATGCATCTAATATCCAACGTCGATAAGATCATCAGTACTCAATAAATATAATCAGGGTAAATCCGAAAGTCCTTATTTCAATAATCCAAAACCAAGATCATGTTATACATCGATATCAAAGGTAAGCTATACGCATAATACCTGATGACAATCTAACAAGATCAATCTCCTCTATAAACTGATCAAGATTCAATGTAAAAAATATATATCAAAGGTTAACTCTAACTCTAACTAAGTCCATATCAATCCGTGTATTAGTCAGTCCATGGATAAAGTAATGTCACATCTACTTGTCCTCAATATCTAAAAGAGTTCCGGTCGGAATATCACCAATAATGGTCAATAAACACTATACATAAGATATGTCCTTTATCCTCAAATGTGAATTAGGCCAACCGATCAGTAGATCGAATCAAGTCACAATCTACTGTATAACACAACTAGTCCTCGTTTAATAGAGGCAACCAACTATCACATGAAATGACGCAGATAAACGCTCATATCATTTGTACAAATAAAGTAAGCACTCACAGATATCACATGAAATGATACAGGTAATCATACTGATAAAATATATCATGCGATCACATTAAATAATATGAATAGAACACAAATACGCATTGACAACGGTAAATAAGGAAATAACACAAGAAGAAACACTCACATGAAATGACACGATTTTAGATCCGAATCACTGTCTGGTCTTCACTGCAGAACTGGTATGAATCTCCGGATCTTTTTGTACATCGATCTTCGAATCGCCAGTGTATCGGGTCCACAATGAGCACAATCTGAAACTCCCGCTACCGAGTTTGGATTACACGAACGAGTCCATACTCGCTGCAACATGCAACCAAATACATATAGTAAACTTAATACACTCTTACACACACAATACACACATATACTAACATATACACATCCATCCATACATACATACACACCAAAAGAGAATAATAACATATATATATATATATATATATATATATATATATATATATATATATATATATATATATATATATATATATATATATATATATATATATATATATATATATATATATATATATATATATATATATATATATCCTATACACGCATACATTTCATGCACAATACCCACACATACCTATTAGACCCAAACATATATATTAATAGAGAGAGAAAGAAATAGCAAGAGAGAGGGAGAACCTCTCACGCAGGGGAGACTACTCGTGGGCACGGCGGAGCTCAGCAGAGGCGGAGGAAGGTAAGTGACTCGCCGGAGATCGAGGGGTACTGTGGGGGCTCGCCTGGGTGCTCCGGGAGTTCTCTGGGCTGCCCGAGGACACGGCGGAGCTCGCCTGCGGAGGAGGAGGCTCGGCCATGGGTTGGTCACGCTGGTGGAGGCGCGCAGGGGGCATGGAGCGCGGCCTGTGCTGCCATCACAGGTGAAGGTGTGCGCAGGGTGATCCAAGGAGGTGTTGCCATGAGTTTGTAGGTGGTAGGGCAGCAATGCAGCAGTAGGAAGAGGCTCGGGTGTTGTGGCGCACAAGAAGAGAGGAGAGCGGTGGGCAGGCCATGGGGATATTGGCCATGGTGGGTGTTGTTGTAGAGGAGAGTTTGGACGGCAGAGGTTGTCGTGGATGGTGGTTGGGTGTTGATCCATGGTTCGATTGTATGGGAAGAAAGAGAGGTGGAGAGGTTGGCTTAGACAAGGAGGCGGCGGAGTGGCTAAGGAGCTCGGCCATGGGAGATCAGCAACGGTGCATGGACGACTGATGGCAGGGGAAAAATATGAAGAAGTGGATTAGGGTTAATATTAGGTTAAGAAAGATTTATATAGAATTGATAATGGGTTTTGGGTATTAGGTTGGATATCTAGTTTAGGATTGATTTGGGCTAATGGGTTATGGGTAAATTAATAGGATGATCAAATAGGAATGGGTATAATCATAATGCGTTTGGGGATATGAAAATGGGTTTGGATTATGGGCTTGGAAAAAAATAATACACATACATATAAATATCAATGATATTAACAACAAGAATAATAACAATAATGCTCAATGATATTTAACAATAACAATAATAATAATTAACAATAATAATAATTATACTACTAATACATAACACTAATAATAATCATAATCATAATAATAATTACATATTAATAAGATCATGATAAAAATGGTAATAGTGATTAATAACAATTAGTAATAATAACTCAAAGAATAAATAATAATTAACACAAAATACATAAACATAAATTAAAATATTTTTATTCATTATTAAATCTTGTATTTCAAAAATAGAGATATTACAGAAGGATCCAGCCTCCAATTCTTCCGGAATGACACAAGTCCATATATATATGTGTGTGTGTGTGTGTGTGTGTGTGCTTGCTAATAATTATCTATCTTTTATGCTTAATATAGTCTATGCTTACACTTGTTTGAATCAAAAAGGCTATTAAAGCATCTTAACTTTATTCAAGAGAAATCTGAAGGAGAAGTTCTTGAGCCATTCAACTGAAGTAACTATTGCTGGGGAAGATTTTTCCAGTTTTTCTTTAAATATAACTCAACAGATGCTTGAACTCCAAAAAGGTAGAGCTTCTGAAGAAAAAAATTCAAGAACAGACTCCGGCTCAGAAGAAATCCTTAAAAAGAAAAGTTTTGGATTACTCTAAAGGAACGATAGAAAGGGGAGTCAAAGAACGCAAGCGCGCTGAAAGAGATCGCGATGACTCCGACTTCGTTTATCCAAAATAGAGAAAGAAAATTAATGAACATCCTCTTCTACAGCCTGCGGCTCTGATTTCTGCCACTGGTTTCGGCAACGAACAGATTTCTGACACTCAGTCAAAAACTAGGGAATTGACTGAAACCACAGCATACAGAATTCTGCAGCCACATCAACAAGCTCTCATAAAAAATTTCTTGGACAAGGCCTTCTCTGAGTAAGTTAATTAATTTTATTTTAAATCATATCAAATACTATTAGATATTTATATAAGAACAATGTAATTCTTAACTTTGTTTTGAATATCTTACAGTTCTACTGCATATCAGGATACCGACAACGGAATCATTGTTGCGAAAAATGACATTGAGGACCTGATGTACAGTAGAGATTTGGACGCCAATATAATTCATTTCTACATAAAGCATCTAGAGAAAAGAGGAGGATTAAAAAGTATATTCTTTCGGAGCGAAGCTTGGGTAAACATCTATTTTCTCCTTTACGGTTAATTGAAAAATCAATTTCATTATTAATTTACTGAATTAAATTTGTGAACGTTAAATATTTTACTAGTAGTCTTTACTACTGATAAGACAAATTGAATATATTGCGACCTAGGTCGTTGTCGATGATTTTATTAATCCCCACGAAAATTAGTTTAGTAATGAAAGTTGCGACCTTGGTCGCAGTTGCTGGCGACAGTCTTAATCAATATCAACACTGCGACCTTGGTCGTAATGCATTTTAATATAAAAGACGGGGTTGCTAAGAAATGCTTAAAAATGAAACATGGATACCGGTGATGGCGATCAAGGTCGTAACGTAAAGTATATTAACCAAAAAACACTGCGACCAAGATCAGAGTCTGTTGTCTTGTCATAATAACATCTAATTTTCATAATATTTTTTATACTTTGAATTCATTTTGAATTTTATTTTTTTTGTTGTTCACAGCACGGTGTTGTATCTAAAAGTAGAGATCTTGAAGATTATTTCATCAAGCAGTTGTTAAAAAACTGGACAATTGATGTGCAGTACATGTTCTTCCCGATCAATCACAAACACAGTGCCAATGATCCCGGATTTCACTGGACCTTGTTGGTATTTGATTGCCATACACAAGAGTGGATTTTTTATAACTCTTTAGTCCCAGCTGAAAAATCAAGAAGTACATTAAAGCTTTATCAAACAGATGCAAGAATAATGGTGAGTTGAATTTTAATATTTCGCTTACTGAATACTTGCATTTAATTTGATTAATATTGATATTTTTTCTATTGACATTGCAGAAAGAAAGGTTATTACAGATTTTTGAAATTGATTTTAATAAATTAATGAAAAAAATATATATAAAATACGCAAGATGCCCCCAACAAGCAAATAGGTAATTTTTTTTTGTGACGTTTACCTATCATATTTTCTACTTTTTTTGAGTACAGAAATCTAATTTCATTTAATGATTACTCTGTACAATTTTCAGTGTTGATTGTGCTGTATATGTATGCAAGTACATGGAAAGTATAGCATTTGGTAGTCCATCAGCTATTGATACTGTGACGGCTGCCGATGTACAGAGACTAAGAAGCGAGCTTGCATACATGATACTCGCAGATAGAGAGAAAAGTTGGGATGAAGACACAGGAATTATAAGAAGGATGATATTTGAAGACTGACAGTTGATAATTCATTGATGTACCTCAATTTTTATTTATAAATGTAAAAATAAATGTAAAATTGATCCGTTTGTTTTATTAATTTAATTTATAAACATTTTTATACATTTTTTATTATAAAATCCATTGAGATTTCTTTATTTCTAATCTATTGCTGTTTACAGTGCAATTTACTAATTCGTATTGTTATTAGAAACAAACATGAGTTCAGAAGTTGTACTGCGACCAAAGTCGCAGTCATGACCTGTTTGATTTACATCGTTTCCTTGTATTGCGATACAGTAATCGAGACGGCGATTGCGGTCGCAGTCATGACAATGCGACTGTGATCGCATTGTCATAATCTGGAGACCAAAGTTTTTGTACACATAGCCCTTTATATATGTTTTAATTTAATTAACTTCATTAATTTATGTTATCGTAAACATAATCCTCCCTGCATTTTTCTACCATAAGATATTAAAACAATAATAATCTTCACGTGTTCAAAGTACAATGTAACTTGATGTAAGATTGTATTAACTTTTTAACTGTTTTCGAGAACTGAACAGTCACCTGGAAAGTATACAATTTATGGAAAAAGGCAGAAAAATAAATTTACGACATGTTCACGTTATTTGAGAGCTTAAACCTTTTGGAATTCTGGGATTAAAAATATATAAAGGGTCATCATTATAGGATTATAAACATTCTAAATAGGTTTTGCTCAAATTCGTTTCTTTCAATATTCGGAAACAGATTCAAAAATGTCTTCTCCACCGTCTTCACCGGAAAGAAGCCAATCATCTAATGATAATTGGATGTATAGTTCTGAATCAATCCCTCGCTACGAGTCAGAGGACCCGTTCTGGGAGTTCATTGATGAACCAAAATACTGCAATGAAGAGGAAGAAAGCGAAGAGGAGATTGTTGGTAAAGAGGTGGAAGAGACGGAAAGCGATACGGAAGACGAACACAGTCATAATATTGAGGACGAATCTGATTATGATGGTGATG
Organism: Agave tequilana; assembly: GCA_038442645.1. NCBI lineage: Eukaryota > Viridiplantae > Streptophyta > Magnoliopsida > Asparagales > Asparagaceae > Agave > Agave tequilana. Next base: position 11,856 of record JAVJIF010024539.1, read on the forward strand.
ACGGGAACGAGTAGATTAGAACTTTAAAATTTGTATTTCAATTTTTTATAAATATATAAGCCTGTTTTCTAATGTTAATTGTGTGAATTATAATTTTTACTATTTAATCTTGGTTGAACTGCTGTACCTTTGTCACTAATTTTATTCATGTGGTAGACGCAACATGAAACTATGGTGCCAAGTTGTAAACCAGAAAGTGTCGAAATTCTAAGTTCATTGACAAATATGAACTGCGATCATGGTCGCAGTGTTACTTTATATTCAGTAGACTAAAGCACAACATAGGGCGAAAATGTCGAAATGGATGTTAAAATTAAAAACAATGATACGCTGCGACTATTGTCGCAGTAAAAAAATATATATATATTCAGCCAACTGCGACTCTGGTCGCAGTCATGAAACTGCTGTAGACATCCAGACAGAACATTCAAATGGGCAAATATGAATATGCGATCTTGGTCGCAGTGTTACTTTATGTTCAGTAGACTAAAGCACAACATATGGCAAAATTGTCGATATGGATGTTAAAATTAAATGAAAAAGAAAACGCTGCGACTTTTGTCGAAGACAGAAAAAAATAACGTCAGCCAACTGTGACTCTGGTCGCAGTCATGGAACTGTTGTTGATAACGAGAAAGTCAATACTGAAATGGACAAATATGAATGCGACCATGGTCGCAGTGTTACTTTATGTTCAGTGGAATAAAGAAGAACAGAGGGCAAAATTGTCGAAATTATATTTGAGCGAAAAAATTCAACTATATTCAAATGTTATAATAATATACCAAGAGACAGGGGCAATTTTAAAAGCAACAAACCAATTTCCGCTGCATAGAAGCACTGCGACCACGGTCGCCATTATCCCCATACACTGCTTATATTTGCGACCAAAGTCGCTGTCTACGTTAAAGTAACTAAAAGGTAAACTATATAGGCCAAGTTTGTAAGAGTGAAACTCTAAAGTACAACTACTTACAAAAAAGTACAGTAGATGTAAAAAATGATATTAAAATCTGCTTATAATGACACGGCAGTGGCAACATGCGACATGAATCTCTCCGCGCTGTGCGACCCTGGTCGCAGTTCATGACTGAAGCTGTCAAAATGAACACTTTATTCCTTCTAGGTAGACGCAACATGAACCTACTTCTTCTGCAATTAAAAAGGAAAAGTAAGAATTTTAAACATAAATCATTAGAAAGAACTATATAACAGGTTTAATTTAATGCCAGTAATGGACAACCAGTCCTGTAATGGCCCAGCTCTTGACAGTTTCCACATCTTCAATGCTTCACTTCCTTCTGATATAGAGAATCTTCAAAACCAGATTTAAGCCTGGATGCAGCTCTAGGCCTCATCTTGGTTGGTACAGGACCAATTAGATCGCGTATATTCAATTCTTCACCATCTCGCAGAACGACGACGGATCCACTGGAACCAATAGTAGTTTTAGACCGTGATGACTGATAATTTACTGACATGGTTTTGTATTCACTACTGATTTCTTCAGCAAATCTTTCCAAAATTATATCCAACTTTAAAAGATGGATATCAGAATCGGCGACCATCTCAAGAAGTGCATTAAATTTGGAACGAAGTGTCCACAATCTAGCCGTCCGTGGAGTGCCTTGACTGGGAAAAGGCCTGATGCCATTTTCAATTGCAACATTTTTGTAACGAGCATCCAACCTCCATCACTAAAGTATATATGATTCTGGTATATGTGTAACGTGATTGCGCCACAAAATACACAGAATATGTCTACAAAAGATACCCTCTGTTTCGAATAATAAGCAACTATAAGACACATGAAGTTCCTCAGGCGTCTCATAACTGACCTTTTCCCAGCTGTCTTTTGATTCTGAAAAATCACCAACCAGATATTTTGATCCAGGTCCGTCGTGTTCCAACTCTTCTGAAAACAGTGTCGTTACAACTGCCCATTCCGAAACAACTAAAAAATCTTTGGGTATACAACTTCGAAACCTGTATCTCATATGGATTCGATGTACAGTTGGGCATAGAATTCAAACCCCGAAAGTCTTGTTGAGATTCAGAACTACGACGGGCAGCAACAACTTTATCATATTGGTGAACAAATTCCACTAGTTTCGTGTTTGCATTGACAAAAACCATCAAAGAAAGAATTAATACTCTCAGACCTCTGGCTGGTTGTCATTCCAGCACAGAAAACATCCTTGAGATATGCATTAACCCAGTGTCCACGAAGTCTGTGCATCTTCAACAATCAACTGTCTTCTTCTTCTTCTAAATGATATTTTTCATTCATCAGTCGTCATCGCTCCTCGCATGTGCTTATATCACGGGAGGTGTACCAATGATGGAAATCAGAGACCATTCTTATCCATACTTGTTTGTCATCAGGATTTGTTGCTCGGCAATATGTTTCCGTACATGCCAGAAATAGTACCGGTGCCGAGTAGTTGGAAAAACCATCTTGATGGCATCACCAATCTGGGCATCCTGATCAGTAATAATCAACTTCGGTGCAACTCCATGCATGCACTTGAGCCATTTTTGGAATAGCCAAACAAACGTATCCCTCTGCTCATCAGCAAGCAATGCACAACCAAACAAAATTGACTGCCGATGATGATTTACTCCAGTAAATGGAGCAAATGGCAAGCTCAAGTGATTAGTCCTGTATGTTGTGTCAAAAACGATCACATCACAGAACCTCAAATATGAGGAAATAGCTCTTCCATCAGCCCAAACAATGCTTCTAAGTGTGCCGGCATTATCAACTTCACTTGCAAAGAAAAATTCTGGATCGGTCTCGGCTTTCTCTTGGAAATATTGATGATCGCAATAAACTCATGGCCAATGTTATTTCTACGTTGACGAGTAAAATCAATAACTTGTTGCGGGCTTACTTCTTTACAAGCTTCTCCCTCGCTCATTGCATTCACAACACGGGAAATATTTGAAGGGCGCATTCCCACATCAACCAAATTGCTCATAATGCTTCTGCTAATCCTCGATCGATGAGTCTGGTGAGAGTAATGGTGATGTACCTTATCCGGGCTTGACAATTCATGTGAATGAGAATCAACAAATTTAGTGACAACCCAATATCTTCTGTAAAATAAAAAACGAAGACGAACATGCATCTCAACAGGACACGCTACTCTACTGTCAATTCGACGGTGCATTGTAAGCCCCTCTTGTCTTTTGTCACACCACTTCTTCACACCTTCCTTATTGTAGCAAAATTTTCTGCAAATAACTTCATGAGGAGGCTTCCATTACTTATCCATTCCTTTTCTTCTCACACCAAAACCTCTGTTCCTTACATAAGAATTGTAGAAATTGTATGCTTCCACATCCGTCAAAAACTGTTTCTCTAAAAAATATTTGAGCTTCCAGATATTTCTCCATGTGCATTCAGATCCTACAAAAACAAATTGACGAACTACATAAATATAAATATTTTTTAAATATTTTTTTAAATATTTTTTAAAACTGCGACCAAGGTCGCAGATGTAATGAAATCTATATAACTTCTTACTAAAAGACTGCGATCATAGTCGCAGTTTTTCATATGAGCAGCTTTTTTAAAAAACTGAATAATAACTGTGCAACTCTCTAATGAATATATAAACTGGATATAATTGGCAAAGAAACGTGTAAGAATTATAACAACAAGGAATGCGACTTAGGTCACAGTTACAAAAATAGCTTTCACAGCCGGAGATTATTTTAAAATCAAACTGCGACCATGGTCGCAGTTCTTAAACTTTAGAACAAGTGATTATTTTGTTCTGTAAAACGAAATATAGGTCGTAGTACCATATACGCTACAGAGAAAGCTTCTACATTTAAGAAATTGCGAAAAAAAATTTAACACAATAATAACCTGTTGATCAGCATGCAAAGATGTCAACCCTTCAATACTTTCAATATTCTGAGAGAAAGTTGAATCAGATGATATATCCTCCATATTTAGATCGGGAGATAGAGATCGCTTACGACTGCGACCAGAATTGGCTGTGGATGTAGACTGCTCCGACGTCGACATTAAATAAAAAGGTGAAAAATCTGCTCTGAAAATCGATATTTTCAGAGAAAACTTTATCGCAGGCTAGAAAAGGAGAATGTAAATCTGACAAAGAGCGGTAAAGAAATAGGAGGAAAAATAATAATAAACAATAACCTAAATCTTATAAAGATTGGTAAAAAAGAGGGAAAATAATAATAAACAATAACCTAAATATGACAACGAGCGGTAAAAAATTGTTGGCCCAAAGGCCTTTCACTCTAGTTTTGATGATGATTAACTCATATAGTTATGTGTACTAATAATCTTGTGATTTTAGTTTCAGATCATTAATCAAGATGTTAGTTGATGATTAGCTTCAAGAAGATGGTTTGGAAGCTTTCACATGGTGATTCAAGAGCCCGGACGTCAAAGATGATATCTAGCACTCATTGGAGTCAAGCTCGGTGAATCACGGAGTTTTGGATCGAGTCGACTTGGAGACGACGCTCTACAAGAAGACATCGGTACCATTGTTTAGAGTTTGTGTTTAGATCCAAATTGTAAAGATTAGAATAGTATGATATGCTCAAGTTCACAACACACACGTTTTATGTTTGGATATTGGTTTTCGGTTTAACCGATCTTGGTTTCATGAATAGATATATCAAAACAAGTTTACATGGTTTAATGTATATTAGATTTGTTCTATATACATGCATGCTTCAACTATTTAAACAAACTTAGCTTGATAGTCTATTTCATGTGTTTTATGTTTTGGTATTTCTAACAAAACATATTTTTGAAATTAAAGTCAAAAACTATGATATATATATATGTTTCATGTATATTGGATTTCTATCCATATGCATCATGCTTCAAAGTGTTTAAATATCATGTTTTTGTATTTGGAAGAGTTTTGGACAAAACGTATTTTCTTTTCAAAAATCCAAGTTTTAGAAAGTACAGTTTTTGGTATTTGGTAAAAAAATGATAAGACACAAAAATAGTTTATATTGCTTGATATTTGAGTTGAAATATTTATCACATGTTTATATATCAATGCAAAATGATAAAACTATTTTTGGGATTTTTATATATTTTACAAGATTTATTAAAACATTTTCTGACCCAGTTTCTGACCCAGACTGTGGCTGACAGGTCAGGTCGGTCGACCGGACGGTCGACCGCACCAAAGGCCGGTCGACCGTTGTGGTCGACCGACGTGCACAGCCTTGTGCACGTCTGGCAGACACAGGGCCGGTCGACCGGGCGGTCAACCGGACCAGAGAGCCTTGCTCTCTGTATCTGGGCGATCGACCAGCCGGTCGACCGGAACAGAGAGTCTGCTCTCTGTATCTGGGCGGTCGACCGGACGGTCGACCGGGTTTGCCCAACGGTCACATTTTTGACCGTTGGCGGTCGACCGGGCGGTAGACCGCCAGCCTGTCAGGCTGCCAGATCAGCCTAACGGCTAGCTTTGTAAATGGGCTATAAATACCCCATTGGAAAAAGGTTTTCTCTAAGAATTTTGGACGAATTTTCTGAGCTTTATCTAGTATTTTCACAGCAATCAAAAGAAGTTTTTGGACCTTAATTGAACAATCTATTTGGTGTTTTTGCTAGGGTTTGGAAAATCAAAGAAAAGGGTTTTTGGGAAAAGTGTTTTGATTCACCTTCTATATCTTGGTTTCAGTTTTTCCCAAGCATTTTCTTTGTGATTTTGATTTCCATTCCATTAGTTTTTTTCACACTTGAGCTACATCTACTTTCTTATTCTATAGGATCTTTGTGTGGGAGAAAAAGATTGTTTGTGGTTGTTTCTTAGACCACCAAGTTGTAAACCCAATCTTTGCTTGGCTTTGTGCCTTTGGGTTGTATCCCTCAAGTTGTGAGGTGATCCTTGTAAGCTTTGTGCTAATCCCTCAAGTTGTGAGGTGATTGTTTGTTGGCTTGGAGTTGTGCCTCAAGGAGGAGGTTGTGTTTGTAAGGAGAGGAGTTGGGTACTCCTTGTAATTGTGATTGCCCCAAATCCTCGGTGGAGGTTCCCTTTGTTGGAGTCCTTTGTGGACAAGCTAGTGGACTTAAAATCCTTCTGGGTGAAGGTGGAGATGTAGAGCTAGGTGCTCGAACCTCGAAACATATCTTATTGTTTGCGCTTGATCCCTTGACTCTTACTCTATCTCTCTCTCTCTTTACTTTGTGCATATTGCTATATCATATACTTGCTTGTGTGTGCATCAATTGTTGTAATTGCAATTAAGTATTAAATTTCGTATTTAATTCATAGATTAGCCATATCACCTATTCACCCCCCCTCTAGGTGATTTCAATTGGTATCAGAGCCTACGCTCCTGATATTTAGGTTTAACCACCTAGGAGTGTGATCTTGGTTTGCTAATCTTCATTTGCATTTTCATTTTGCACACATATAGTTGCACTCATGGATAGCCCTCCTATGTTTGACTTTTTTAGACTTGATGTTTGGAAGGCCAATATGAGTAGTCATTTAAAAAGCCTAGGACATCTAGTTTATCAAGCCACTACTAATGAATCCTACCCAAATCATAGCAAGCATAAAAAGGCAAATGCATTAGCACTTAAAACACTTAGAGCATCTCTTAATGAACATCTTTTACCGGTGTTTGATCATTATGATTCGGCTTTTGCAGTTTGGAGCATATTGACTTCTCCCGAGCTACCAAGGATCATCAACAAGTTGAGAAGATCTAGGAGAGACATGTCCGACGAGCATTGCCTCATGGTCCAAGGGAAAGACTCCCTTGAGGTACAATCGGATTCTCAATTAGATGATAGCTCTAGCTCATATTGCTATGGATGTTTAGAAGTTCAAAATTTAAATGTAGAACTTGCCACAAAGCTAGAAATTTTTTTGGAAAAACATGATTCTTTGAAAAGAAACATTTTGAATTAAAAGAAGAAATGAAGGATTTGTGCTCAACTTTTGAATCGGTTTTGCAAGAGAAGGAAGAGATTACTAGTGAACGTGGCTCACTAAGATCTCAACTAGACCTTACCCTAAAAGAGATTGATGTTTTAAAAAGCAAAAATGATTGTGATGATGTTGTGAAAAACAATGAGGTTTTATCTTCTAAATTGGATTTTGTGTTAAAAGATAACCTTGTTTTGAAAAATGAAATTGATTTCATTACAAAATAATTGGATTTAGTTTTAAATAAAAATAAATCCTTGCAAAATGATTTAGAGTCTCATGTTTGCCATACTAGTATAGCTTCTTCTTCTTGCACACCTATTGCATGCTCCACTTTACCTTCTACTATTGAAAATGACATAAATATTTTGAAGAAAAGTGTAGATTGTTTGGGCTCCACTTTGAGCCAATGTACATTGAATCATACACGCTTGGAAACCTTGGTTCGCAAGAAACAAGTTCCATCCTTACATGTACACCCATCACGGCATACACATGTTCATCACGGACACAACCATAACATGTATGCTCATGTGTACACGTGTACACATTGTGGACGAAAGGGCCACCTTGCTAGATTTTGCTATGATCGTTTACATATTGAAAATTTAGCAAATAATCTTGTTTGGGTTAGAAAAGATACTAACCCCCGTGGACCCAAGAGGAAATGGGTACCAAAGACCACCCCTTTGATTTTTGATGTAGGAGTGGGCTCTCGCATCACATGAGAGTGTTGGTGCCTTGAAGTGGATGCGTTCCGTGCTTAAAGAAAACAAATTTGGATGCATCACTTTCAAGGGGAGTTTTGGTGGAGAGGATCACCATTAGTTTGGAGAACTAGAGAGGTGCCTTCATCGGTTTTGGTATCAATCTCTAACTCCCATTTTTATTTGCATGCTTTTCATGTTCATCAATTTATAGCATGTCTTGTTTTATTGATTATTATGTTTATGCCATGTTGATTAGATTAGTGTTATACATGTTTAGTTACTTGAGACACCCATGTTTTATATGGATCTATATTTAGTGTTCTCACCTTGTTTAAACTAATATGTATGCCCTAGATCTAATGCACAAGCATATACATAATGATCATATGGATGTTTATGATGTTTTGTTTAGTATGCCATGATTATTAGATCATTGACATGCATGTATAGCTTTTGAGATCACCCATGTTTAGATAGACCCATTTGTTGTGTTCTCACCATTGTTTGGCTATTATGTATATCATGATTCTAATAGCATGTGGATTTACTTCATGATCATTTTTATGTCTATCATGTTGATTTATGTGTCGTTTTATGCTTCATGATTTGAATATATGTTTAGATGTTAGTTTTCATGAAAACTAGGATTTATACTTGTACATAGAATGTGCCACAAATAAATCTTTTTATGTTTGTGCTTGAATGCCTATTTGTACCCATTAGATGTGCGAGTATAGTCTAGTTTTGATGATTCATGCACTTTAACCTATATTCCCATTTTGGATATGTTTTTATGATTATGTGTTTTAAACTTTATGTATATGTCCATCTTGTCCAAACTATTGATTATACATATACATCCCTTGAGCCACGTGCTTTCATGCATATACCTTTGTGGACTCATTATGTTTAGGATATGTATGTATACTTTAGCTTGTACATGACATACATATGCCTTGAAGTTTAAATCGTTTTGATGATTTTCATGTTTTTAGGTAATTTCAATTGATAATGAAAATTTAGTTTTTTTTTATGTGTTAATGTTTTTAAGGAATTTCACATCAGCTTAATTGAATATTTTCATGTTGATATGTGTCACATAACACTTGTTCACTCACTTTGTTAGTTTACTCATGATTTGTTTTCATGAGACTATGATATGGGCTTTATGGATTTTGAAGTGTTTAGTGATCATGTGATTTACATGTGTTTCATGAAAAACAATTTTATTTTATTCCTTACTTGAAGGATTTCGTACTAGTTTAAAAAATTTTTCCTACAACTAGTTCGTATTCTTCACTTTGGTAGAGATTTTCAAACATACTACAATTTCAAACCTATTTTTGAAAACCCCTACCTTCCACGGGCGGTTGGATGGACGATCATGTTCATGTATGCTTTACAATGAAAATTATTTAAAAACTTGAACCATGATTGGGAGGATAGGAATATGAGATATACACTTGATCTTATTTTTATTTCAATTGGTATCATTGAATTCTTTCAATTGATATCAATCTTGACATTTCTTGTATACTCATATATATTTGTGTATGTATGCTTACATTTCAAATAGCATCAATTTCGATTGGTATCTAAATTTTCATACATATATATGTTTTATTTGTGCTTACTATATCCCTATATCTTTAAGCACAAATCTTGTTTATGATGATAAGCTTGAGCTTCAACTTTGTTTCAATTGATTTAGCTTTCAATTGGTATCTTAATTCGAGCCTTATCATAGTTTTTATTGGTATTTCATAAAGGGGAGAAAATCTTGTATTTCATCTTTCAATTGGTATTTAGTATTCCACTCCCTTACTTTATGATAGAAAATAATAATTTCAATTGGTATTAAGATCTATGTTTAATTTCAATTGGTATCAACATTTATGTTTAGAAATTCAAAATTTGTTATGTTTAATTTCAATTGGTATCAAGATTGTTTATTTACAATTGATATGTTATTTGTTTACGTATCAATTGGTATCAAGATTTTTATTTTTCAATTGGTATAGTTTCACTTTTAATTGGTATCTATATGCACTTCATTGACACATTTTTAATTGGTATCATATTTGTTTTTAGACCAAAAGGGGAGAACATCACTTGATTGATTCTTTGCTTGAATAAAAAGAGGAGAAAAATATGTTTTTATTAGTTTGTTTTGTTTTTAACCCCTTTGTTGATGATTGACAAAAAGGGGGAGAAGAATTTGAGTTTATATGCATGTTTGTATGCATGTTTTATGTTTTTATTAAGTTCATTTGGTATCAAAGCATTATTTATAAAACATGTTTATTTTTGGTATCAAGAGCTTGTAAAAGAGACCATTAGTTTTATTTTGCATATATTAAGTTTAATTGGGTATCTAGAACATGTTTATTTGTTTTTGAAAATTTCATTGGTATCTTCCATTGGTATCTAGAGCCATTTATTGTTTTAAGCATATCTATGCATGTTTCATGTTTAGTATTCATTGCATATATTTGTTGTTTATCCCTATGCATGAGCTAAGGGGGAGCTTCTTTGAAGCTTAACTGTAATCCATGCATATATATAACTCCATGAGTTTTGTCATCATCAAAAAGGGGGAGATTGTTGGCCCAAAGGCCTTCCACTCTAGTTTTGATGATGATTAACTCATGTAGTTATGTGTACTAATAATCTTATGATTTTAGTTTCAGATCATTAATCAAGATGTTAGTTGGTGATTAGCTTCAACAAGATGGTTTGGAAGCTTTCACATGGTGATTCAAGAGCCCGGGCGTCAAAGATGATATCTAGCACTCATTGGAGTCAAGCTCGGTGAATTATGGAGTTTTGGATCGAGTCGACTTGGAGACGGCGCTCTACAAGAAGACATCGGTACTATAGTTTAGAGTTTGTGTTTAGATCCAAATTGTAAAGATTAGAATAGTATGATATGCTCAAGTTCACAACACACACGTTTTATGTTTGGATATTGGTTTTCGGTTTTTGGTTTAACCGATCTTGGTTTCATGAATAGATATATCAAAACAAGTTTACATATTTTAATGTATTTTAGATTTGTTCTATATACATGCATGCTTCAACTATTTAAACAAACTTAGCTTGATAGTCTATTTCATGTGTTTTATGTTTTGGTATTTCTAACAAAACATATTTTTGAAATTAAAGTCAAAAACTATGATATATATGTTTTATGTATATTGGATTTCTATCCATATGCATCATGCTTCAAAGTGTTTAAATATCATGTTTTTGTATTTGGAAGAGTTTTGGACAAAACGTATTTTCTATTCAAAAATCCAAGTTTTAGAAAATACAGTTTTTGGTATTTGGTAAAAAAAAATGATAAGACACAAAAATAGTTTATATTGCTTGATATTTGAGTTAAAATGTTTATCACATGTTTATATATCAATGCAAAATGATAAAACTATTTTTGAGAATTTTTATATATTTTACAAGATTTATTAAAACATTTTCTGACCTAGTTTCTGACCCAGAGTGTGGCTGACAGGTCAGGTCGGTCGACCGGACGGTCGACCGCACCAAAGGCCGGTCGACCGTTGCGGTCGACCGACGTGCACAGCCTTGTGCACGTCTGGCAGACACAGGGCCGGTCGACCGCGCGGTCGACCGAAACAGAAAGTCTGCTCTCTGTATCTGGGTGGTCGACGGACGGTCGATCGGGTTTGCCCAACGGTCACATTTTGACCGTTGGCGGTCGACCGGGCGGTCGACCGCCAAGCCTTTCAGGCTGCCAGATCAGCCTAACGGCTAGCTTTTACATGGGCTATAAATACCCCATTGGAAAGAGGTTTTCTCTAAGAATTTTTGGACGAATTTTCTGAGCTTTATCTAGTGTTTTCACAGCAATCAAAAGAAGTTTTTGGACCTTAATTGAACAATCTATTTGGTGTTTTTGCTAGGGTTTGGAAAATCAAAGAAAAGGTTTTTGGGAAAAGAGTTTTGATTCACCTTCTATATCTTGGTTTCAGTTTTTCCCAAGGATTTTCTTTGTGATTTTGATTTCCATTCCATTGGTTTTCTCCACACTTGAGCTACATCTACTTTCTTATTCTATAGGATCTTTGTGTGGGAGAAAAAGATTGTTTGTGGTTGTTTCTTAGACCACCAAGTTGTAAACCCAATCTTTGCTTGGCTTTGTGCCTTTGGGTTGTATCCCTCAAGTTGTGAGGTGATCCTTGTAAGCTTTGTGCTAATCCCTCAAGTTGTGAGGTGATTGTTTGTTGGCTTGGAGTTGTGCCTCAAGGAGGAGGTTGTGTTTGTAAGGAGAGGAGTTGGGTACTCCTTGTAATTGTGATTGCCCCAAATCCTCGGTGGAGGTTCCCTTTGTTGGAGTCCTTTGTGGACAAGCTAGTGGACTTAAAATCCTTCTGGGTGAAGGCGGGGGTGTAGAGCTGGGTGCTCGAAACATATCTTGTTGTTTGCGCTTGATCCCTTGACTCTTACTCTATCTCTCTCTCTCTCTTTACTTTGTGCATATTGCTATATCATATACTTGCTTATGTGTGCATCAATTGTCGTAATTGCAATTAAGTTTTAAATTTCGCATTTAGTTCATAGATTAGCCATATCACCTATTCACCCCCCTCTAGGTGATTTCAAAAATTGGGGGAGAAATAATAATAAATAATAACGGCGCGAGTAGCTTTTACCAAGGGGTATTTAGTAATTTAACATGTTCCTATAAGCGGGGCGCAACTTAGTTGGGTGGCAAATATTGAGCCACGTCACCGCAGGCTGAGAGAGTCTCTCAGCCGTCGGCTGATATACATTTTTCTCATATATATACATGTATATATATATATATATATATATATACATGTATATACATATATATATATATACACACATGTGTATATATATGTATACATGTATATACATGTATACATATATATATACATGTATATATCTATGTGATTGAGGAAAAACAGAGATATAGTTTAAGGGTTAGAAGGATATTATCTGGATGGATGCGTGTCTCTGTCTTTCATAATATATCCGCGGTAGCAAGAGCTATGCGGGTCGAATTCACAGGGAGAAATGCGATAGAAGCTTTTCGGAACGATTTTCTCTAACAGTTAGCTTGAAAAAAGGGATATTGATTGTAAGAAATAGTTTTAGCAATATAGTTTACTAATCATCTATCACAACCAAAGTATTATTCTAAAAGAATAAACATCATATTGAATAAAGAATTATCTACCCTAGGGTTGAGAATCAAGAAAGATGAATAACAATATTGTAAACTCTAATTCATGTGCACTAATAAAAATCAAACTATAATTCATCCTAATTTCAAAGCATAGCATAAGAAAAGTCTACTTAACTTTATGCTATCAAAGTATTTAGATATGAACTATGGATAACCATTTAAGAAGTGCAACTTAAATTAGTTAAACTCAATTATTAATTTATCTTCAAGAAAACCAATTTTAATCCTAGGGTTTTTAATAATAGATATCAATCAATTCATCTTTTAACTAAACTAGGGTTAATTCAGAGATTAGCAAACTATAAGTTTTAATTAGTTAAACATATTTTTAATTTTATTTTTAATTTTTATTATGAATAAGAAAGGTTGCATGAAAATTAAAAGAAGAAAAAACAAATAAGCTGAAGCAGAAAAATAAATTGAATTGAAAAACAAGAAAAAATAAAAAGAATAAAGAACCTTTTTATTGGATGTCACCGGCCAATTAAAAAGTTCTTCTTCTTCAAAATAACAAAAACGAAAATACAAGAAATTTGGAAAGAAAGAGGATCTAAAGGAAACCCTAAATTTGAGCCTCTCAGAGCTGCCCTTCCTCTATTGCTATGCAGGGGTATTTATAGGATAAAACTAGAGGGATGAGAAGCATATGAAGATAGGAGGAACAAAATATCTCTGAATTTGAATTCTTCTTTTATCTCCAAACTTGTTTTGACTTTTACGTAGAAGTTCAATTCTGTCCTGCAACTTATTATCATGTTGATCGCTGAATATGACTTATCATCCGAATTAATTGGAAAGTTTGATAAACATAAGAGTTGTAATCCTTCAAGTCTTATTTTTAGAGCATCTTGAATCATCAAATTTGAGTTTCGATAGAGAAAGTTATGATTGAAATACTAAAGGGTGTCCAGTCTGAATCCGAATTAAATTCAGATTTTCTCTCCTTTATCTTGTGCAAGCAACCTGATTCAAATAGAAGTCCATCTCTATCTTTAATTAGAATGATGATTCATCTTATTATATCTTTCTCCTCCTCTAGATTTGAATAGCAAGAGTCCCACTTTATCCTTCTCTTTAGCAATTAGGAGTTCTCTTTTATCCTTCCTCTTCCTCCCTTAGATTTTAAATTAATAATTTAAAATTCAAGTTTAGATTAAGTAGATAAGATAAAAGCTTCTAAATTACTACAATTAATTATGCATGCGGGCTTGTGGACTTTTTGGGCTTTTGGGCTTTAATTGGGCTTCATTTATTTATTCTTTAATTACTCAAGGCCTGCACACATTAAACAATAAAACATTAGTAGTAGTGCCTAATAAAAGAATAAATAGGAAAATATGATGGTAAATGTGATAATAAATATGCACTTTTTACTACCTATCATACCCCCACACTTATCTTTTTGCTCGTTCTCGAGTAAAAATAAAGAAAAAGTAAAATAAAATAAAAACTAACCTATCCTAACTCACTTTCGTAGGAATCACGATTGCACTTAGCACGTGCAACAAGCCGTTAAACCTCTAGGTTACCCTAGAGGATGAGTGTTATCTCGTGAGGGTTTTCAGCGGATTACACCCACAAAATCCATAAAAGGAAAAAGTTAGTGATTTAATTAATTTTATTATTTATTTATTTATTTATTTTTGAAAAAGGAAAGAAATATTTGAAATATATTTGAAGAAACTAAGTAATCTATAAGTTTTAAGATTATCATTTTTATTCATTCTTAAACTTAGTCTTTATACAATAATTTGTCATCAATTTTAGGTAAGGATTAAAATAGAATTTTTGTATAGTCTCTTGCATTACCCTAAATCATATGCATCCTTGTGAACATGAATTTTTGCTAGGGATTCTTTAACTTGGACTCCCATGGCTCTTTATTATATATATATATTTTTATATATATCTATATTATTTTTTTAATATGTATAATTCATCTAATTTTCTTTTGTGTAAGTATAAAGGTTTCTTGAGGCCCTTATACCTAAGTAATTGACTATTAGATGTGTTAGTACATATATAGATAATATTTCTTAATTTTCTTAGGCTTTCTAATCTACCCATGTAGCGAGCCTAAGGTCGGTGGCTCCCAAACCGGTCGGTTTTAGGGCACCGGGTGAGAAAACACCCCACGGACTTAAGGACTCGAGTGAAATAGGCCACAAAACTTCTTGAGGCACATGTATCCAGCTTAATTAGTGAACTATTTTTTTATATATTATTTATATTATTTTTTTATACGGCACAAGAGTCTTTGTCGTAGAATCCTAGATGTGATTAGAATCCTAGATGTGAAAGTGTATTAGGTATGCACATTTCATTAAGGTAAAAATTAAGACTAATTAATTATTCAATTTTTCCTCCTATACCAAAAAAAATCCAACAATTTATTTTATTTTGACCAAGTTTTTAGAAATCCTAATCATGATTTTCCTAAATTTTAAGATTAACTTAGATTTCTTTCAAAAGATAAGTCAAAATATTATTCTCTTTTTCACAAAAAAAAAATTTTTTAAATTTTTTAGTTAGTATCTACCTATGTTAGTATGTTAGAAAATCCTCCCCCACACCTATCTCATGCATTGTCCTCAATGTATGAATGAATGCATGTATGCATGAAAAAGAAGAAAGGGAAGACAAGATGTGACCTCAAGGTGGTGGTTCCGAAATGCGGCCCAATCGAAATCTTGTGGATCATCAAGAAACCCATCTTTTAGGACCTCTTTCTTATGCACATTGTTATTATCCCCCAAATGAATAGAATCATGCATGACCCTAATAGTGAAACAATCTTGGTTGTATGACCAATCTTGGATTACCATCTCAGAGTCATCATTGTCTACATCTTGATCCAACAATAGAATTTGATTTGATAAAGTGATTGATTTGAGCTTAAGAATAATAGGATTGGGAACCAATACCTGCTCAGGAAAATCAAATTTAAGTTCAAGAGTCGGGTGTGGTTCAAGAGTGAGCTCCAAATCAAAAAATTTAAGTTCGTATTTATGATCCATTAAATGAATGAGACTATCCAAAATAGGTGATCCAATTTCATAATATACTGGTACTGGAATTAATGTTGGCTCGGGAATTAGGTCCAAATTGGGTAAAGACACCGGAGTCAACATAGATTCAAAGTTTGGAATTAGATCATAAAGTTGAGGATCGGGTTCATATTCACAATCTAATTCAATCTCATTGAAATTAAAACTAGCCAATTTGTCCAAGGATGGGGATTGATCAAGTTCATATTGATGTGATGAAATTGAATCTTGATCAAGGTCTTCTAGACATAATGATTCTTGGTTCCTAGCAACTTGGTTGGTTAGTTCAAGGATATTTGAAAGTCTAGAAATTTGCTCATTCATTAAACCTTGCAAACGATCCATTTTTTCTTCTAACCCATCGAATGGATCATTTGGCGACTGAATCATGGATTCTATCTTCTTTTCCAAGTAGGTAGGTTCTTCTATTGGTGGTAGGGGAAAAGAAGTATATGAAAATGATGGTTGGAAAGGTGGTTGACAATATGGCTCAGGGGTATTGTATCCCCATTGACTCGGTGAGGAGTATAGATGATTATTTCAATTCGTTTCATGAAATTGAGGTTGGGGTATGTGTTGATTCGGATAAGGCCAACTAGACATGCGTGGTTGGTTAAAATTAAGATATGTCGGGTTGGTAATATCCAATTCAAAAGAGGTGTAATATGGATTACTATTAAATTTGGAAAAAATATTGTTATAAGCCAAATCACACAAGAAATATTAAAAACAAATAAAGAAAAACAAACAAAAAAAAATTTAATCTAAGTTAGGGTGAATCTTGACCTAGACGACTCCTAACTTTAGACTGTCTTTAGGAGGTATATTGTCGACCTTAATCATAAGTTAATCGGCCAGGTAGGTGGCAAGGTTGGTGGGAGGTTATCCGTCAAAAACGTTCCTTAATTAAGTAACCACCAACCTTTGGGCTTTCGGCCCTTAATCCCCTTCCTAGACACCAATTTGGCAAGAGTTAATTTCGAATAACTTCCTCCTTCAGCCAATCTCCTAATGAGTCCGAGTTAACCTAAGGCCAACGTCTAGTCAATTTTCATTTTTAAGGTTAGGGTTATGAGTGCAACGGAGATGATTTGTGGGCCAAGGAAGGGTGATGAAATCCCTACCTTATCTTGTTTATGGGTTTTGCCCTTAAATTGATTTAGTGCGCGTGTAAAGAAATAGACAAGTAGTCACTCAAAAGCAGTAAATCAGTCAAGAGTGCTTCCTAGTCTATATGCAATGTGAACGTACCTTATCTCCAGCACTCTTCAATAGAAATTAAAAAAAAAATTAAATAGACACGTGCCTATGATGCAAGGTCTAATTTTTTTTATTTATCAACCAATAGGTTATTGTTAATTAGTTAGCAGTATGCAGGGTGATCACAGAGAAAATTTATAAGAGCAGTAAACAGAAATTGTAATTTGCAGAAACCTGCAAACAATTCAGTCAGTAATTCAATACTATAGCCGCGGATCCGCGGCTATTGCCGCGTTTGCGTGGCTAGATAGTAGGCTCTGCTGCTCTGCCTTTCAGGACAGAGGCACAGAGTTGCTATATGTCCTTAGCTGTAGCTAATTTTCCTGTTATCAGATCCTGCAAACAGAAAAAAAAATTAATAATTAGTTTTTTTTTAGAGAATATCGTACCGTTCCTTCCCGGCAACGGCGCCAAAATTTGATTGAGAAAAAACAGATATATAGTTTAAGGGTTAGAAGGACGTTATCTGGATGGATGCGTGTGTCTGTCTTTCACAATATATCCGCGGTAGCAAGAGCTATGCGGGTCGAATCCACAGGGAGGAATGCGATAGAAGCTTTTCGGAACGATTTTCTCTAACAGTTAGCTTGAAAAAAGGGATATTGATTGTAAGAAATAGTTTTAGAAGTATAGTTTACTAATCATCTATCACAACCAAAGTATTATTCTAAAAGAATAAAAATCATATTGAATAAAGAATTATCTACCCTAGGGTCGAGAATCAAGAAAGATGAATAACAATGTTGTAAACTCTAATTCATGTGCACTAATAAAAATCAAACTATAATTCATCCTAATTTCAAAGTATAGCATAAGAAAAGTCTACTTAACATTATGCTATTAAAGTATTTAGATATGAACTATGAATAACCATTTAAGAAGTGCAACTTAAATTAGTTAAACTCAATTATTAATTTATCTTCAAGAAAACCAATTTTAATCCTAGGGTTTTTAATAATAGATATCAATCAATTCATCTTTTAACTAAACTAGGGTTGATCTAGAGATTAGCAAACTATAAGTTTTAATTAGTTAAACATATTTTTATTTTTATTTTTAATTTTTATTATGAATAAGAAAGGTTGCATGAAAATTAAAAGAAGAAAAAACAAATAAGCTGAAGCAGAAAAATAAATTGAATTGCAAAACAAGAAAAATAAAAAGAATAAAGAACCATTTTATTGGATGTTACCGGCCAATTACAAAGTTCTTCTTCTTCAAAATAACAAAAACGAAAATACAAGAAATTTGGAAAGAAAGAGGATCTAAAGGAAACCCTAAATTTGAGCCTCTCAGAGCTGCCCTTCCTCTATTGCTATGCAGGGGTATTTATAGGAGAAAACTAGAGGGATAAGAAGCGTATGAAGATAGGAGGAACAAAATATCTTTGAATTTGAATTCTTCTTTTATCTCCAAACTTGTTTTGACTTATACGTAGAAGTTCAATTCTATCCTGCAACTTGTTATCATGTAGATCTCTGAATATGACTTATCAGCTGACTTAATTGGAAAGTTTGATCAACATAAGCATTGTAGTCCTTCAAGTCTTCTTTTTGGAGCATCTTGAATCATTAAATTTAAGTTTCGATAGAGAAAGTTATGATTGAAATACTAAAGGGTGTCCAGTCTGAATCCGAATTAAATTCAGATTTTCTCTCCTTTATCTTGGGCAAGCAACCTGGTTCAAATAGAAATCCATCTCTATCCTTAATTAGAATAATGATTCGTCTTGTTATATCTTTCTCCTCCTCTAGATTTGAATAGCAAGAGTCCCACTTTATCTTTCTCTTTAGCAATTAGGAGTTATATTTTTATCATTCCTCTTCCTCCCCTAGATTTTAAATTAATAATTTAAAATTCAAGTTTAGATTAAGTAGATAAGATAGAAGCTTCTAAATTACTACAATTAATTATGCATGTGGGCTTGTGGACTTTTTTGGGCTTTTGGGCTTTAATTGGGCTTCATTTATTTATTCTTTAATTACTAAAGGCCTGCACACATTAAACAATAAAATATTAGTAGTAGTGCCTAATAAAAGAATAAATAGGAAAATATGATGGTAAATGTGATAATAAATATGCACTTTTTACTACCTATCACTATGCATATATATATATATATATATATATATATGTATATATATATATATATGTATATATATATATATATGTATATATATATATATATATGTGTATATATATATATATGTATATATATATATACATGTATATATATATATACATGTATATATATATATACATGTATATATATATATACATGTATATATATATATACATGTATATATATATATATATGTATATATATATATACATGTATATATATACATATATATATACATGTATATATATATATATATCTATATACATGTATATATATATATACATGTATACATGTATATATATATATATATATATATATATATATATATATATATATATATATATATATATATATATATATGTATATGTATATATATATATATATATATATATATATATATGTATATATATATATATATATATATATATATACATGTATATACATATATACATATATGCATGTATAGATATATATATATATACACATGTATAGATATATACATACATGTGTGTGTGTATATATGTGTGTGTGTGTGTGTGTGAAAAATGTACCTCAGCCGCCAGCTGAGAGAGACTCTCTCAGTTGTCACTATAATATGGTCGCAAACCCACTGCAACTTGGTCGCAGCCCACTGTAATATGATCGCAGTCCTAAAAAATCATATAATTTTAGTGTAATTAGGACTGCGACCCTGTTAGCAGCCCTCAGGAAAAAAAACTGCGATCTTGGTCGCAGTCTTCAGCAAAAGACTGCGACCTTGGTCGCAGTCCTTAGAAAATACTGTGACCATGGCAACAATCCTCATAAAACCACTGCGACATTGTCACTGTCCTCATATAAAACTGCGACCTTGGTACCAGTAGTCAAAATAGTGGTTAAAATTCAGCCACTTTGCGCCAGCTGACAGAGTCTCTCTCAGCTGGCGGCTGAGGTACAGATTCCTCTCTCTCTCTCTCTCTATATATATATATATATATATATATATATATATATATATATATATATATATATAGAGGGAGAGAGAGAGAGAGAGAGAGAAGTGTATATCAGCCGACGGCTGAGAGACCCTCTCAGCTTGCGGTTACGTGGCACATTATTAGCCACACTAGAAAGGACGCCCCGCCTATTGAAACAGTTAAAATTACTAAATGCCCCTGCGGTAAAAGATAGTGAATCTGTATAGTTTATTATTTTTTATATTTCTGACGTTAGTCAATATTGTCACAATTATCTTTTATAACTGCGCCTAAGCTCGTAGTTGTCAATAAAATAATTTCTCAATAGTTTTAAATTTTTTTTACGCAGATATTATATATTTTAGGAATGCGCCTAAGGTCGTAGTGGTCAATAAATTAATTTCTCAATAGTTTTAAAAGCGTCCTTTATCGCAATCTACAATTATTTAATTTGTAGATTTTTTATGATATGATTTGTAAGAATTTTACTGATTTTGAATATAGTCGCAGTTTACTTTTTTCGCATGTAATGTATAAATTATTATTATTATTTTTTTACATATTGAATGCGGACAAGGACTGCGATTATGATCGCAGTGCTTAACGAGAGCATGTCATAGACGTTTTTTTTACCAGGTTAAATGTAATAATGGTGAATAAGAACTGATACTATAATCACAGTTTACGTATTATTTTATATATTTGTTCTTCACTGTGACTATTGTCTCCGCCGCCTATAAACTATTAAATTTATTTTTACATATTGCATGTGATCAAGGACACTGCGACTATGGTTACAGTATTCACGACAGCATTTTTTGGATGATTTTTTTGCTAGGTTAAATGTAATAACGATGACTAAGGACTGATACTATAGTCACAGTTTACGTGTGATTTTTTATATTTGCTCTTCACTGAATTTATTTTTACTTATTGCATGCGAAGTAGGACTGCAACTATGGTCGCAGTCTTTAAGAACAGCAGTCGCAGTTTTCTAATTTGTGATATACAGCGAAATATACAGTGAAATATACTGATTTAAGAGGATTGCAATCATGTTCGCAGTATTATCTGTTTATATAGTTTAATTTTGGACTGCGACCATGGTTGCTATTTTTAACTTTATTGAATGCAAAATGATCAAACTGTTTATGATTAGACAGCGACCGTGGTCGCAGTTTCATATGTAATTATTATATGAGTACTGTGACCATTATCGCAGATAAGATACAGAAATAATAACTATACGGTATATACTTTATATGTACTTTAAAAATATGAAAGATTATTTTGCAGATAGAAGTAAATTTTATTTATAACATAATATGGTCAGAAAGAAATCTTACAAAAAAAGAATATTAAAAGCTATTAAAAGAAGACAAAATAACGTTGGATATCAGAAGATCAGGAAATCCTAATCCTCGTCATCATCACCATCATAAGCAGATTCGTCGTCTTCATTCTCCTCGTCTTCCTGTTCATCACTGATTTCCTCATCATCTTCCTCTTTTTGAGGGTTTTTTGGTCATTGATAAACTCTCAGAATGGATCGTCTCTATCAAGCTCTTCGTCCGATCCGTGTCGAGAAGAACCTGTTAAAGATATGCTCAAAGGAAGCGAGCCTCCAACATCAGAGGACATGCTTTCATCAAGCATGTCTCCGTCAAGTGGAAGAGGAATAATTTTCTCCTCACTAAGCCCCATGAAAACATCATCATCCTCATGAAGAGGAGAATCAGATAAAATATTATTTGATGTAGTGAGATAGTAAAAAGGAGTGAAGTCCAGACTGGTATCAGATTCACTAGAATACCCTGAAGAAAGAGGACCGGTGGGTGAATGATTGAAGTTAAAATCTGAGTGTTCAGAGGAAGAAGATGGGGAAGACATGATTCAAGAATGAATTTTTTTCTGGAAGTTTTGAAATCAAATTGAAAAGGAAGAGCAAAAATATAGTTTTTAGATATGAGATAATATATTAGTTACCAGCACTATAAAAAGGTCAATAATGTGAATGAACATGAATAGTAATAATAATTGTTATAGGTGACGGTTGAGTATTGGAAGAAGTGGTAAAAAAATTAAATATTTAATTGAAGAGTTATGGCGAGAGAATCCGAAGAGTTCCTTTTTTCCAGAGGTTTATTACGTGAAGTACAAATTAACTTTTTATAGAATATTTTGCTTATATCTTTAGATTACGTATGGTGCACATCTTTCCTTTATCGAGATTAATATTAGTGCATCTCTTTTTTCGAGACTGTTATTGTATCACGGTAGATAGAATATTAATTACTTTATTTAATTCAGAGTAATTAATATAGTATTTTATAAGATGTGATATACGCGGACTGATCTCAGGGTCGCATGGCTAATCGACTTTGTAAAATTATTAAAAATCTATTTCATAAGGCATGCGAAAAAAGATTGCGATTTTGGTCGCAGTGCTGGACAAGGTCGCAGTGCTGGACAAGGTCGCAGTGCTGAACGATAGCATGTTTCGTCTGTTATTTTTATGCGAATAAGGAATGCGACTAGGGTCATATACCTTAATATAAAATTGAAAGTTCTAATATATTAAGTCTACGACCATGGTCGCAGTGATAGAAAGTTTTGTTATACTATTACTGCGACTAGTGTCGCAGTCGTCATATAAAATTTAAAGTTATATTATATTATGTCTGCGACTATGGTCGCAATGTTCGAAAGTTTTATTATGCTATGACTCGACTATGATCGCAGACTTTGTAAAATAGTCAGAATGTGCTGAACGATATCATGTTTCGTCTGTTATGAATTTTTTGTGGATAAGGAATGCGAAAAAAATTAACCATTGTATTTTATTTTTTTTTACACTGTACATTTGTAATAGAAAAATCAATACGGTTGCCCACATTAAATTTCATTTTTCTATTCATTTCAGTTTCTTTTATTAAACCTATATGAGTTGAAAATAACACGAATTAAAATAATAAAAAAATTAAATAAAAAATAACAGTTTTTTTATGTTTCAAACATGTTTTTTACTTTTCAATGCTGCTGTTTATTTCACATTATCTTGATCCAAATTTTTTCTATTATATTTTCGATGTAGTAGGATTAGGAATTTTATAACTGTAGATATATTCAACTGAAAATTCTTTGTAAATTACAAATTTTTTAGGTAAATTTTATTTGTGGATGAGTTTATGCTACTTTAGAAGTAAAAAAGGGGTATTTTCGTCAATTTGTTTCACGATTCTTTAGGCGGGATTTTTTTGATTTTTTTGGCGCCTACACTCTGCGACTGATATGTGGCATATATTCAGCCACGTCACCGCCGGCTGAGAAACTCTCTCAGCCGTCGGCTGAGGTACAGCAACCCCATATATATATATATATATATATATATATATATATATATATATATCTATATATATATTGCTTGCTCATAATTATCTATCTTTTATACTTGATATAGTTTGTTTGCTTACACTTGTTTGAATCAAGAAGGCTATTAAAGCACCTTAATTCTTATTCAAGAGGAATCTTAAGGAGAAGTTCTAGAGCTCTTCACTGGAAATTTGGTTTTACTTCTTGGTCACTATTTCTGTAATAGTTTTTTAGTAGTTAAAGTTTTAAATTTTGTTTTGATTAGCATTTCACCAATTCACCCCCTCTAGGTGATTTTAGATGATATACTGTCATTGGGCCCATGAAAATCTACATAAAATTCATGCATCCCATCATTTATCATATCTACCTTGTAATCACTCATCATCTTGCATCAAAAAAGAAAAACAAAATCTAGAAAAACCAGAAAAAATTTAGAAAAAGAAAATCAAAGGCCAAAAAAAGGGCAACTCAGAAGAATCATAGTTTCATCAAATCCATCTCGTGGTGCTTGCTGGGAGAAGAGATGGCAAAAAAAGTAATGGGTCCTTCTCAAAATTGGATTTTTTTCCTTCCCCATTTATAAAGAAAGTTGATTTAGAGAGTCTCCAGCAAACCCTAATATAATTGAAGGAGAGTAAAATGAAATCCATCAAGACCTGTGCAAACTCTTGATTCAATTCGATCTCCTCGTATTGGAACAACTTCTTTCTGTACCTCGCCAGCATGTTCCGTCGACGAGTGGTGTCCATTAACGAATCACTCATATTCTTCTACTTTCTTTTAGAGAGAGATGGTGATTTTAGAGAGAGAGTGTTGGCCCGGAGGCTTTCCTCTCTAGTTTTGATGATGATTAACTCATGTAGTTATGTTTACTAATAATCTTGTGATTTTAGTTTCAGATCATGTAACAAGATATTAGTTGGTGATTGCTTCAAAAAGAGGAGTTTGGAAGCCTTCACTTGGTGATTCCAGAGCCCGAGCATCAAGATCATACATAGCCTCGCTCGTGGATCACGTGTTAGACCGAGTCGACTTGAAGATGAAGATTGTCAAGAAGACTTAGGTATCATAGAGTTTAGTGTGTTTTAGATCCATGTGTAAATCTTAGTATAGTTGATATGCTCAAGTGCACAACACACAAGTTTTATGTTTTGGATTTGGTTTTCATGAATAGATTGATCAAAATAAGTTTACCTTGTTTTTATGTATATTAGATGTGCTCTATATACATACATGCTTACATGACTTATACAAACTTAGTTTGACATACCTATTCATGTAGTTTTATGTTTTGGTATTTTTAACAAAACATATTTTTGGATTTAAAGACAAAATCATGATATATATATATGTTTCACGTATATTGGACTTATGTCCATATGCAACATGCTTCAAAGTGTTTACATATCATGTTTTTGTATTTCAATGAGTTTTAGGAAAAATCAGATTTCCTATTGAAAAATCCATGTTTGATAAAATATAAGTTTTGGTTTTTGATAAAATTTGCAAGACACAAAAATGATTCCAAATGTTTAATATTGTCTTGAAATTTTTATCACAAGTTTGTGTTTCAATATAAAATGTTAAAACAATTTTATGGTATTTTTAGAAGAGATAAAAGAATTTTTAAAATATTTATAACCCCAGTTTCTGACCCAGACTGTGGCTGACAGGCCAGGTCGGTCGACCGCACGGTCGACCGAACCAAGGGCCGGTCGACTCAGCGGTCGACCGACGTGCACAACCTTGTGCACGTATGGCAGACACATGGGCCGGTCGACCGGGCGGTCGACCGGACCAGAGAGCTTTGCTCTCTGTATCTGGGCGGTCGACCGGGCGATCGACCGGAGCAGAGAGCCTGCTCTCTGTATCTGGGCGGTCGACCGGATTGCCCCAACGGTCATAAATATGACCGTTGGCGGTCGACCGGCCGGTCGACCGCCAGCCCCAACGGTCATAAATATGACCGTTGGCGGTCGACCGGCCGGTCGACCGCCAGCCTGTCAGGCTGACAGATCAGCCTAACGGCTAGTTTTTGGAGAAGCCTATATAAACCCCACTTCTTTGAGATTTTGGCTAAGATTTTTAGAGAAAAAATTTCTCCATTCTCTGGTTTTAAAAATAAGTTTTCAAAAGTGTTTAAAGAGCCAAAAGATCAATCTTGTTTGTTTTTAAGTGTTTTGTTATTTTCAAAGAAAATAGGTTTTGGGAATTGGTTTCTAATTCTTCATTTCTATATCAATTTGGTATTTTCCCAAGAGATTTTCTTTGATCAAAACACTTGTTTTTTTCACACTTGAGATTATCTTCTATCCTATTCTATTAGGATCATTGTTTAGTGGAAAAAGAGATTGTTTGAGGTTGATTTAGCCTCCAAGTTGTAAACACCCTTGATTTTGTTGTATCCCTCTTTGGTAGAGGTTGATCGGGTGATTGGTTTGCTCCCTCTTTGGTAGAGGTTGAGATTGTTGGTTTGCTCCCTCTTGTGAGAGGTGAAGTTTGGTTGTAACCCTCTTCGGTAGAGGTGTTTGTGGTTGTTTGGCTACGGGCCTACCCCTCGGTTGTGAGGCGGTGTTTAAGAGAGGAGTTCGGTACTCCTAGTGTTGTAACAAATCCTCCTCGGTGGAGGCTCCCTCGGTGGGAGTTTAGTGGATTGGAAATCCTTCTCGGTGAAGGTGGGGACGTAGAGCTAGGGGATCGAACCTCGAAACACATCTTGTTGTTTGCGTTTGATCCATTGTCTCTCTAACTCTCTCTCTTTTATTTGTGCAAAGCATCATTCATTCATTCATATCATATTGCTTGTGTTGTGCCTTGTATTATTTCATATTGCTTATCATCCTTATATGCTTGGCTTGCTTGTGTGTGCCTCACTTGTACTTAACCACAAGAGCTTCATATAGCACCTCAACCCTTATCTAGGGGAATCAAGAGGAGTTAGTCCAAAGCCCTTCACGGGAAATTCGGCTACACTTGTGTGTTGTACTAAGTGTGTTGCAAATTGTTTTTAGCTTCCGTATTTAGTTTCTAGATTAGCATTATCACCTATTCACCCCCCTCTAGGTGATTTCAATTGGTATCAGAGCCTACGCTCCTGATACTTAGGCTTAACATCCTAGGAGTAAGATCCTTGTTTGCTAATCTACATTTGCATTTGCTTGTTTGCACACATATAGTTTACATCCATGGACTTCATGACCCCGCCTATGTTTGACCCTTCTAACATTGTTGTTTGGAAGACTAAGATGTCCGTTTACCTACAAGCCCTAGGATACAAGGTTCACCTTGCCATTACCAAGGAATCCTACCTTAGTGATAGCAAGCATATAGGGGTCAATGCACAAGCCCTTGAGGCCATTAGAAGCACGCTATCAAAAGAATATCTTATGCTTGTTTCTAATCTTGATTCCGCTTTTGCAGTGTGGAACAAGTTGATAACCATCACCACCTCCAAGGTTCAATTGCAAATCTAACTGGAGGAGTCTAGTGGAGAATCCGAGTCACAATGCTTAATGATCCAAGGGAATGACTCCCTTGAGGTACAATCAGAAACTCAACTAGATAGTTTTGATTCTAGTTCTTCATGTGATGAATTTGTTGATGCCCATGCTTTGAATGAAGAACTTTCAATAGTTTGTGAAAAATTAATTGAAAAATATATTGTTTTGAAAAAGAAAAGTCTAGGGATTAATAATGAAAATAAAAATTTGCATTCTAGACTTGACATGGTTTTACAAGAGAAGGAGGAGATTTCTAATGAGAGGGATTCATTGAAATCTCAACTTGATCTTGTTTTAAAAGAAAATAATTTTTTGAAAAATAAAAATGATTGTGATATTGTCTTGAAAAATAATGATGCTTTGTCTTCAAAAGTTGAATTTGTTTTAAAAGAAAATGATTCTTTAAAAAGAGAAATTGATTTTATTTCAAAAGAATTAGAAATTTGTTTAAAGAAAAATAAATTTTTGAAAAATGATATTGTTTCCCATGTTTGCCATGCTAGGATAGTTTCACCTAGATCACCCCTTGCATGCTTCACATCTTCTATAATTAAAAATGATATAAATGTTTTGAAGAAGAGTGTTGATTGTTTGGGCTCCACTTTGAGCCAATGTGTAGTGGGTCATACACGTTTGGAATCTTTATTTCGAAAGAAACAAGTTCCATCTATTATGCATGCACACCCTCCACGGCATACACATGCTCCTCATGGACACACCCATCACTTGTATGCTCATGTGTACACTTGTACACATTGTGGACATAAGGGCCACCTTACTAAATTTTGTTTTGATCGTATACATGTTTCAAATTTAGCAAAGAATTTTGTTTGGGTTAGAGAAGGGACTAACCCCCATGGACCTAATAAGATATGGGTACCAAAGACCACCCCTCTTGTTTATGATGTAGGTGTAGGCTCTCACATGACGTGAGAGTTACCGTACCTTGGAGTGGATGCGTTCCGTGCTTAAAGGAGACTATTTGGATGCATCACTTTCAAGGGAAGTTTGGTGGGAGGACCACCTTGGTTTGGAGAACTAGAGAGGTGCCTTCATCGGTTTTGGTATCAATCTCTAACTCCCATTTATTGTTTACATGCTTTTCATTTTATTCATTATTTATAGCATGTTTTGTTATTTATAGATTATTATATGAATGCCATGCTTATTAGATCCTTGACATGCATGTATAGCCTTTGAGACACCCATGTTTAATATGGACTATTTTTTTGTGTTCTCACCATTATTTAGCTATCATGTTTATCTTAGCTCTAATAACATGTGAATTTACATAATAATCATGTTTAAGATTTTTATCTTGTTTTGATGCTTCATGATTTGATTACATGTTTAGATGTTAGTTTTCAATAAGACTATGTATATACTTGTGCATATAATGGGTCACAAATAAATGTATATATGTTTGTACTTGAATGCTTATTTGAATCCATTAGATGTGCTAGTATAGTCTAGTTTTGATGATTCATGCATTTTAAACTTGTATTCCTATTTTTGGATTTGTTTTATGTTTATGTGTTTCATTTCATGTATATGTTTATTTTGCCAAACTTTAAGATATACATGTATACCCCTTGAGTCATTTGCTTTTCATGCAAATCTTTATTTATGGACTCAATTGTGTTTAGGGATATGTATGTATACTTCTTGTGTTGACAACTCATACATATACCATGAAATGACATTTGTTTTAATGAAAACTTAGCTTTTCATTCATGTTTTCATGTGTTTATGTTTAACTTCATGTATATGTCTATTTTATCTAAACTATTGTTTATACATATACATCCTTTTGAGCCACGTGCCTTCATGCATATATCTTTGTGGACTCATTGTGTTTGGATATGTATGTATACTTTAGTTTGTATAAGACATACATATACCTTGAAGATTAAATAATTTTTGATGATTTTCATGTTTTAAGGAATATTGAGCCTTATTGTAAAATTTCATGATTATGATCTTCACATTTTACTTGTACACTCACCTTTCATGTTTACTCATGTTTTGTTTTCATGAGTCCTATATGTGCTTTATTGACTTGAGTGTTGAATATCATGTGGATTTCATTCTTCATGAAAAATATTTTTGTTTTATTCCTTACTTGAAGGATTTCGTACTAGTTCACAAGTTTTTTTTCATTTAACTAGTTCGGATTCTTCGTTATGGTAGCGATTTTCAAACAAACTATATTTTCAAAACCTATTTTTGAAAACCCTACCTTTCACGGGCGGTTGGTTGGGAGACCATGCCTTGTGTATGCTTTACATTGAAAATTTTTTTAAACATAAGCATGTGTTGGGAGGTTAGGAATATGAGATATACACTTGAGCTTATTGTTGTTTTAATTGGTATCATTGAATTCTTTCAATTGGTATCAATTTTGACTTTTATTGTATACTCATATATTTTCGCATATGTATGCTTGCATTTCAAAGAATATCAATTTCAATTGGTATCTATTTTTCATACATATATATGTTTGTGTTTATGCTAAGCTTGAGTTTCATTTTTATTTCAATTGATTAGTTTTCAATTGGTATTCATAAACAGCTTATGAATGTGTTTAGTTTGTATTTCATAAAGGGGGAGAAAATTCTATTTTCATATTTCAATTGGTATTTGTATTTCCACTCCCTTACTTTATGATAGAAAATAATAATTTCAATTGATATCATATGTTTAAAATGAACAATTATTTCAATTGGTATCAAGATGTTGTTTTCATTTTTAATTGGTATCAAGAGGCACTTCATTGACATATTTTTTAATTGGTATCATGTTTAAAGTCACCCCTTATTGACTTTGTTTTTTTGTTTTAGACAAAAGGGGGAAAATATTGTTTTTATTGTTTTAATTTTTACCCTTTTGTTGATTCTTTGTTTTCGAACAAAATGGGGAGAAAATTTTATTGTTTTAATTTTTACCCTTTGTTGATAATTGACAAAAGGGGGAGAATTATTTGAGAGTTTGATATGCATATAAACTCAAACTCTTCTTTCTATATGCATATTTAAGTTTTTATATGCATATTTATGTTTTGCATATATTAAGTTTAATTGGTATCTAGAGCATGTTTATTTGATTTTGAAAATTTCATTGGAACATTTCATTGGTATCTAGAGCCTTTTATTATTTTATGGATATCTATGCATGTTTTGTGTTTAATATTCATTGCATATTCATGTTTATTTGTTTATGCATGAGTTAAGGGGGAGCTTCTTTGAAGCTTAACTTTAATCCATGCATATATAACTCCATGAGTTTTGTCATCATCAAAAAGGGGGAGATTGTTGGCCCGGAAGCCTTCCTCTCTAGTTTTGATGATGATTAACTCATGTAGTTATGTTTACTAATAATCTTGTGATTTTAGTTTCAGATCATGTAACAAGATATTAGTTGGTGATTGCTTCAAAAAGAGGAGTTTGGAAGCCTTCACTTGGTGATTCCAGAGGCCGAGCATCAAGATCATACATAGCCTCGCTCGTGGATCATGTGTTGGACCGAGTCGACTTGAAGATGAAGATCGTCAAGAAGACTTAGGTATCATAGAGTTTAGTGTGTTTTAGATCCATGTGTAAAGCTTAGTATAGTTGATATGCTCAAGTGTACAACACACACAAGTTTTATGTTTTGGATTTGGTTTTCATAAATAGATTGATCAAAACAAGTTTACCTTATTTTTATGTATATTAGATGTGCTCTATATACATACATTCTTACATGACTTATACAAACTTAGTTTGACATACCTATTCATGTAGTTTTATGTTTTGGTATTTTTAACAAAACATATTTTTGGATTTAAAGACAAAATCATGATATATATATGTTTCACGTATATTGGACTTATGTCCATATGCAACATGCTTCAAAGTGTTTACATATCATGTTTTTGTATTTCAATGAGTTTTAGGAAAAATCAGATTTCCTATTGAAAAATCCATGTTTGATAAAATACAAGTTTTGGTTTTTAATAAAATTTGCAAGACACAAAAATGATTCCAAATGTTTAATATTGTCTTGAAATTTTTATCACAAGTTTGTGTTTCAATATAAAATGTTTAAAACAATTTTTATGGTATTTTTAGAAGAGATAAAAGAATTTTTAAAATATTTTTAACCCCAGTTTCTGACCCAGACTGTGGCTGACAGGCCAGGTCGATCGACCGCACGGTCGACCGAACCAAGGGCCAGTCGACTCAGCGGTCGACCAACGTGCACAGCCTTGTGCACATCTGGCAGACACATGGGCCGGTCAACCGGGCGGTCGACCGGACCAGAGAGCTTTGCTCTCTGTATCTGGGCGGTCAACCGGGAGATCGACCGGAGCAGAGAGCCTTGCTCTCTGTATCTGGGCGGTCGACCGGGAGGTCGACCGGATTGCCCCAACGGTCATAAATATGACCGTTGGCGGTCGACCGGCCGGTCGACCGCAAGCCTGTCAGGCTGACAGATCAGCCTAACGGCTAGTTTTTGGAGAGGCCTATATAAACCCACTTCTTTGAGATTTTGGCTAAGATTTTTAGAGCAAAAATTTTCCCATTCTCTGGTTTTAAAAATAAGTTTTCAAATGTGTTTAAAGAGCCAAAAGATCAATCTTGTTTGTTTTTAAGTGTTTTGTTATTATCAAAGAAAATAGGTTTTTGGGAATTGGTTTCTAGTTCTTCATTTCCATATCAATTTGGTATTTTCCCAAGAGATTTTCTTTGATCAAAACACTTGTTTTTTCCATACTTGAGCTTATCTTCTATCCTATTCTATTAGGATCATTGTTTAGTGGAAAAAGAGATTGTTTGAGGTTGATTTAGCCTCCAAGTTGTAAACACCCTTGATTTTGTTGTATCCCTCTTTGGTAGAGGTTGATCGGGTGATTGGTTTGCTCTCTCTTTGGTAGAGGTTGAGATTGTTGGTTTGCTCCCTCTTGTGAGAGGTGGAGTTTGGTTGTAACCCTCTTCGGTAGAGGTGTTTGTGGTTGTTTGGCTACGGGCCTACCCCTCGGTTGTGAGGTGGTGTTTGAGAGAGGAGTTCGGTACTCCTAGTGTTGTAACAAATCCTCCTCGGTGAAGGTTCCCTCGGTGGGAGTTTAGTGGATTGGAAATCCTTCTCGGTGAAGGCTGGGACGTAGAGCTAGGGCTTGAACCTCGAAACACATCTTGTTGTTTGCGTTTGATCCATTGTCTCTCTAACTCTCTCTTTTATTTGTGCAAAGCATCATTCATTCATTCATATCATATTGCTTGTGTTGTGCCTTGCATTATTTCATATTGCTTATCATCCTTATATGTTTGGCTTGCTTCTGTGTGCCTCACTTGTACTTAACCACAAGAGCTTCATATAGCACCTCAACCCTTATCTAGGGGAATCAAGAGGAGTTAGTCCGGAGCCCTTCACGGGGAATTCGGCTACACTTGTGTGTTGTACTAAGTGTGTTGCAAATTGTTTTTAGCTTCCGCATTTAGTTTCTAGATTAGCATTATCACCTATTCACCCCCCCCCCTCTACGTGATTTCAGAGAGGTTGAGAGCTGACACCGACGTCACGAGTTGGATCGACGGGGGATGGGAGAGAGGGATTGGATCTCAAAAATCAAAGAGGAAAAAAGATCAGAAATAAGAGAGAGAGAGAGAGAGGAGGGAGTTTGGCCGAATGACGGTGCAGAGGAGAGAGAAAGAGAGAGCCTGAGAGAAAAGGGGCACAAGTTAGGGTTAAAGAGGGAGAGCCTGAGAGAAAGGGACAAAAATGAAGGGTAAAGAGTTTTTTGGGGTGAGGTCGGGGGGTTAACGTGACCCCACTGACCCCCTCCCTCCACCTCTGGATATGTGTATGGATACAAGCTATATAACTAGTATATACTGGAACATTTGTATGTGAAATGTTGTTATTCATTTCAAAATCTTGAAAAATAAAGCTTAGATGATGTTGGTAACGGTGGTGACGAGAGGCCTTTTGAACCCATGACCTTTATTGCCTTCATCTTACAAGGCAGGTGCAATTGCTTTCTTTGGAGAGACATGTGTGCCTATATCACAAGCCTTAAAGCAGGAAAAAGGAATCCTAGCCTAGAACACACGTGCACATGAATCACAACGATCA
>JAVJIF010024540.1:0-57049 GCA_038442645.1 Agave tequilana
GTCAAAGGTTGGGGATTGAGAAGTGAAACCTCGAAGAATAGTAGTTTGGCATAGTTAGGCACGTTGCTCAGGTACGGATACCTCCCACTGATATTGCCCCTACCTGACTGATTAATTTGTGATCAGATTATTGCAATATACCTCCCGTGGATAGTCTAACCAGTTAGGAGTCGTCTATGTCTAAAGTCTACTCTAACATAAACTAAATTTTTTCTCTCTTTTCATTGTTTATTTGTTTTGTTTTGTTTATTTTTTGTCAGTTTGTGTGAAATGGATTATATAAAAACAATTATTTTCAATTTTAATAGTAATTCATATTATACCCTGACCTCTTTTTCGAATGACACCAACCTGACATTTCATAAATTTAACTAATTAAGTATGTCAGATTGGTCTTATCTGAATCATCATATGCCCCGGTCTCAATATTATGAATAAGACTGGAACAATCATCATCTTCACACTTTACCGAATCAATAGAGATACAACTCACCTGAGTCAGTCTATAAACCACCTTACCAACATACCTCTTTTTTAGAACAACCAATAGAGGAAAAATCTGATTTCGAAAAGAGGATGAAAGTCTTAAACGAAAAAATTCTAGAAGCCTTGCATGAGTCTGAGCGACAAGTTCAAAACATGAATGACTCACAATCCCATCCCATCAAAGTTTTCAAATCCAAGACCCTTACTCTATTTTTAAGTCCAACAACAATAAGAAGAACCTACTGACTTAGAAAAGAGTGAAGAATTAATAATCCAGTCTCAAAATGATTTTATTCGGTCTTAAATGATTCCTTTAATAGTTAGAAGCACAAATTGGTCATTTGATCAACACAATTAATGATAGGAATGAGAAAACTCTCATTGCCCGATTTTTCACCATATCCAGTTCCCCTAACCAAATTGATGGGAACTAAGAATCATGGTGTCTTGGAGTCTTTAACCAAGATTCAATTCCATCATATATATTGAACCTGACTAACCCCAGACATTGGACAAATTGGAAAGTTTTCATTTTAAGAAAATTAAACTTGAATATGAATGTGACCTTGATCCTGAACTTTGTGATTCAATTTTATTTTTTGAATCTATATTGACTATGGTATTCTTACTCGATTTGGACCTATTTCCCGAGCTAACACTGATTTTTGTACCCATAGAGCTTGAAATAGAACTACCGATTTTTTGACAGCCACATTCCATTAATGGGAAAAGAATGTGAATTTTAATTTTTGATTTGGAACCAACTAATCGAAGCCGATTCTTGAACTTAAACTTGATTTAAGTCATATTCTCGAGTGAGTATTGATTTTCGAATATTTCACTCTTGAGCCCAAATCAACAATCTAGTCACATTCTTTTATTGGACCAAGGTATAGACCACGATGACTCCGAGATAATATTTCAAGATTGATCATATAAAGGGGATAATTTTCATCTTAGGATTTTGCATGATCCTAATTAACTAGGGGATGATAAAAGTAAATAGAAAAGAGGTCATCAGAGGTGGGTTCATTAAAAATCCACGTTATTTAGATTGGCCAGCAACGCTTGGTCTAATCCGATCACTATCAGAACCACCCCTTTAATGTAATAATTTTCCTTCCCTTCTTCTTTTTCGTGCATATATGCATTCATTCATTTATAAAAAATATGCTTTCTTTTCATTTTAAAACTTTTGAAAAGAAAAATAGTATTTGGATATTTTTGTAAGAAAATAAGTAAATTTTAAGGAATGGAAGAATCATAATTATGATT
Organism: Agave tequilana; assembly: GCA_038442645.1. Classification (NCBI taxonomy): domain Eukaryota; kingdom Viridiplantae; phylum Streptophyta; class Magnoliopsida; order Asparagales; family Asparagaceae; genus Agave; species Agave tequilana. Next base: position 1,762 of record JAVJIF010024540.1, read on the forward strand.
TCTTACACTTGGTCAAAATAAGAATATTTGTTTGATTTCTAAGTTTAGGAAGAAATTTGAAAAAGTAATTTAGTCTTGATTTTTACCTTGATGAAATATACATACTTTGTACACTTACATACTTAGCAGTCAAAAACAAAGATTTTTATGCCTTATAAAAAATTATATATATAAATATATATTAAATATTCTCTGATAAGTTTGATTGTGCCTAATAAAGTATAAGTATTCATACCTAAAAGTGGTCCACTATGAATAAAAACTCTTAGTTTTGTGGCCTTATTTGCTCGAGTCCTTAAAGTCCTTGGGGTATTCTCACCGAGTACCTAAAGACCGTCCGGCTTGAGAGTCACCAACCGAAGGCTCATTACATTAGCAGATTAAAAGTCTAATAAAACTAAGGGATATAACCACAAAAAATATGTGAAAAGGTATAAGAGCTAGAGTTGAAGAATCCCAAGTCAAATATTCACGGTCATCAAAGTGCATATGATATATGATAAAATAATAGACTAAATGAGAAATACATTTTGACTCCTTATCTTGATTGATAACAAGTTTTTGAATATAGACTAGGTTTAGTAATTAAAACTTTGATTTTCTTATAACTTATAGATTACTTGAATTTTTGCAAAATTCTCTCTTTCAAAATGAATTTTTACTTTGCTTAACTTCCTTTCTTAATTGTAATCCAAATGACTCTAATAGCCTCGATTATGTCTTGTTCTTGCAAGTGCCACTGATGGCTTATGATGATGTAAATTTGTTTCTAATAGTTAGAATTATTTTCTACTTTTAATTTTTGCTTGTACTTTTGTTTGATAGATTGATAGAATGGTGAAGATCCTATATGCCATGTTGTGATCGTCTTCAAACCAAGATAAGTCATCAATACGAATCAAAGGTAAAGCAAATTTCAAGGAGGTAAATAAGTATTTATTTTAGTTTTTATTTTTTTATTTTCTAATTTAGAAGCATACTTCTTAAAGGCAACTCTTTCTTTCTTCTTTTTAGGGGGGCAGTTTGTGGGACGTAAAAAGTTGTAAAAGGTCGTAATTCGTAAATGACTTATAACCCAATTATAACTCGGTGTTTGTTTGGACCATAATTCGTACAAGACTTACGCAGCTCAATTACCAATCACTTGCAACCAATTACCACGCACTTACAGTCTACTTACAATTAATTTTGTAGTCATGCAAATTTGTATTATTTTTTTATGTTTATATTTTTTTTTTAATATTTAGCTTTTTAAGTATTTATTTGCAATATTAAAAAATTTTAAATCACCAAATACTTAATTTTGTGGTCAACTTTTCCACTTACGACTTACACATTACGACAACCAAACACCATAAAACACAATACACTTTCCCACTAATAACTTTATATCACTAACCAAATACCGTAAACTTACATGCATGTAGCTCATTTACAACTGTAAAAGAATTTACCGATTATGACTTATGAGTTACGGCCAATTACGACAACCAAACTGACCCTTAATTTAGTTTAGATACACTTCAAAACACCAATAACACCATTTCTTCTACCGTCTTTTATCTTCTTTTCTTCTTAACTCTTAACACTTTTTTTTTAATTTTTAAAACTAAGAAGAAATCTTTTAATCGACCTAGTAACTTAGAAAAGACTTACTAAAAGCTTCTATCATAGTCTATCCTTGTGGATCATGACCGCATAGCCACTTGTTATTGCGGTAGCATTGAGCAACCTTTCTCTTTCTTAATTTATTTCTATACTTCTATTTATGTGCACAGGTTCGACTCAATCAAATTTTTGTGCCACATTTGTGTAGCCGTGATCTAGCTGTTGGGCCAAATCTTGGGAGCGCGGCCATCGTCGATCTCCTATCCTGAATTATCTCCAATTGAATTTTCAAATTTCAACTCAGATTTGACAATGTATCCTTTGATCTTCAGCTTAACCGATTGGGTCTTCAAAAAATCGTTTTTATTTGATTTGTAACAGGTATTATCTTATTTGATATACCGGTCTTCAAATAGAATGACTTCTAAACCTATGGATTTAAATAGATCCCAATTGATTTGCTTGATATTTGTATTTCTAAATTTAATTGGATATGCCAGTTCATTTCTCTTTTTTCTTCATTAATTACTATGCATACCACTAGACATGAAAATTTATTAAATAGCAGACTTTTATTACAAAAATAAATGAATATTTGTGATAGATGTGACACTAAAATATAATGCACGTGTACAATCACACAACATCACCACCGTCCTCAACTCTGACGACTCGACCTTCGACTCCGTCAACAACAACTTCATCCACACCCTTATCAGAGTTAACCACACCCTCTAGATCATTAGAACTTCCCCGACCACGTCCCCACCAGCCACTTCTCCAATGGGAGGCTCATTACTGACTTCCTCGTCTCTGCCCTCGACCCTGCTGGCCTCCTCCGACCGAAACATGATTACAGCCGACCTCCTGACTAGTGTCAGCTTCACGTCGGTCGGGTCGGTCTCGATAGGGTTGAGGGGGAGTTGGTAGAGGGTAAGGGGCCATGACGGCGTTAGAGAATACGCCAGGACAGACGATGTGGGGGTAATTGTTGATGATGTTGAAGCACGTGAAGGAGGTGGTTGTGATTGTTATTGACAGGAAATAGAGAAGAGTTGAGAGAAGCTTGGCCATAGTAGCTTGGAGAAATGAGGAAAAACAAAGGAGAAAAGAGAAGCGTCAAGGTGAAAGTGAGGAACTTTATCTTTAATTTAACAGAGTTTGAGGAGAGATATATGCAAGTGAAAGAGACAAGTAAAGGAAAGTGAGTATGGATAAGAATGTGAAGTGGATCAAATTAAAAATTTATTCTCTTTGTCCGGGGTTGGCAACCCCAACAAAGGAAAAAGTAAATAAATAAAATAAATTTTCTTCATCCAGGGTTGGCAATCTCGGATAAAGAAAAATAGTTCAAACAGAAAATCTCAACTCTAGACAAATGAAAAAGCTAAAGAGCAATAAAATTGCTTTGTTCGGGTATTAGTACAGAATACATGATTAATGACGGGTTAAGAACTGACTTTAATATGTCCTACAACCGACTTGTATTCAGGAGTCGTAAAAACTATTAGGCATATGATGGCGGTTAAACACCACCGACATATATGAGCTACAACATCGGTTTAAAAAAATGACATTATAAATAGACTTTTAATGTCGATTTCGCTTGGAACCGACATTAAAAGCTAAGCTTTAACGTCGGTTCTCAAGGAACGGACATTAAATGGGCTTTTAACATCGGTTCCTTGAGAACCATCGTTAAAAGTTCTTTTAAAAAATTAATTAAGTTTTTAAAAATCCATACATACAACATTCAGATTCAAATTCACAGTTATAAAAATGAAGCATGCTCCAAATTGACCATATAAAATGAAGCATGCACAAAAAAAATGAGATTCGTACTCATCTTCAATTTATTAAAAATTTCGGCAGCATGAGTGTGCCCTGATACAATATTTTCCAATCTAGCACACACACGACCTAACATCATTCATATGCAGTTTACTCACACACACATGCAATCATCCCACACGGTAATAAAAAGATTTCGACTTGACCTCGCCTACTTTATCACATATAACTACATATACATGCTCCATTAAAAGCCACATATAGATTCAAAATAGACACACACCACTGGATTTGAACCCTCACCGTGCTACCTGGTCGTTCCGCCTCGTGTGTTACCGTGTAGCTTGGCTCACTCGCGCGCCGCCGCTAGTGATGAGATACCTACTAAAGATGATAAAAAAGTTAAACAATCATCATAATATAAAACATGAAATAACTAGTATTATAATTATGAAACATGAAAATAGTACCACAAATATGAAACACGAAACAAGTATCACAAATACAAATTTCATGTAAACCCTCTAAATATCAAGTATCACACATGTCACAAATATACGAAACCTGAAAATACTTACTTTTAAGCATGCTCTAGAACGAATTCCACCTATTCTTCTAGAATATCATTCACTTTATCATCCATATATTTCCTTTTTTATTAACTGCAAAGATGTTAAAATATTTTTGTTTAGTTTAATATTAACAAGTCAACACAACATAACTTTAAAGTAAATGACTATACATGTATTGGAATGGGATTCAAGTAAAAGACAATGATCTCCCGCATAAACCGCATCACATAGTATCCGCACATCATGCTATCCGATTGATGAGGACACAATAAGAATTAAAATAATAAGATATATGATAAAATAGACTGAAAGATGTGTGATGTATGTGATAAACATTCTTTTTAAAATATTAGAAGCAAAATACCTTGATAATCATCCATATAGGATGATACTTAGATCGCACAATTTGATTGCTATCTGTGACAAACATAGACGTGACTCTTTTCATAAAGCAAACAAGAATATTAATAAAAAAAATATAGTATAGCTAATGAAGTAGATATTGTTGGCCCAAAGGCCTTCCACTCTAGTTTTGATGATGATTAACTCATGTAGTTATGTTTACTAATTATCTTGTGATTTTAGTTACAGATCATTGATCAAGATATTAGTTGGTGATTGCTTCAAAAAGAGGAGTTTAGAAGCCTTCACTTGGTGATTCCGGTGCCTGAGCTTCAAGATTACTCCTTTGCACTCGGCGGATCACGGTTTGGGATCGAGTCTACTTGAAGATGAAGATCGTCAAGAAGACTTAGGTATCCTAATTTAGTTTAGTGTGTTTAGATCCATTTGTAAAACTTAGTATAATTGATATGCTCAAGTGCACAAACACACACGTTTTATGGTTTTTCGGTTTTTAGTTTAACCGATATGTGTTTTCATGAATAGATTGATCAAAACAAGTTTAAATAGTTTATATGTATAATAGATGTATTCTAGTTATACATGCATGCTTACATGACTTATACAAACTTATTTTGACTATCCTATTCATGTATTGAAAAATCCAAGTTTGATAAAAATACGAGTTTTGGTTTTTGGTAAAAATGTTAAAACACAAAAATAGTTTCATATGCTTGATATTTGAGCTAAACTTTTTATCACATGTTATTATCAATGCAAAATGATAAAACTATTTTTGGGTATTTTTACAAGACTTAAAAAGATTTTCTAAAATATTCTTAACATGTGTTTCTGTCCCAGTTTTGTGGCTGACAGGCCAGGTTGGCCGACCGCACGGGTCGACCGCACCTAAGGCCGGTCGACCCTTACGGTCGACCAACGTGCACAAGCCTGTGCACGTTTGGCAGACACAGGGACGGTCGGCCGGCCAGCCGACCGGACCAGAGAGCTCTGCTATCTGTTTATTTGGGTCGACCGGGCGGTCGACCGGGTTAGCCCAACGGTCATATTTCAGACCGTTGGCGGTCGGCCGGGCCGGCCGGCCGACGGTAGCCTGTCAGGCTGCCAGATCAGCCTAACGGCTAGTTTTGTTTTGGGGCTATAAATACCCCATTGTTTGGTGTTTTTAACTAAGATTTTTAGAGCTGATTTTCTCCCATTCTCTGGTTTTAAAAAGAAGTTTTTAAAAGAGTTTAAAGTGCAAAAAGATTCATCTTGTTTGTTTTTAAGTGTTTTGTTAATTCAAAGAAAATAGGTTTTTGGGAATTGGTTTCTTGTTCTTCATTTCTATATCAATTTGGTATTTTTCCCAAGAGATTTTCTTGATCAAATCAAAACACTTTGTTTTTTCCACACTTGAGCTATATCTTCTATCATATTCTATTAGGATCTTTATTTTTGGTGGAAAAGAGAGTTTGTGGTCTCTGGAACCACTTGTTGTAAAAACCTTGCTTTGATTGGGTTGCTCCCTCTTCGGTAGAGGTTGAGGATTGTGGTTTGCTCCCTCTAGTGAGAGGTGGAGTTGGTTGTTATTTGCTCCCTCTTTGGTAGAGGTTGAGATTGTGGTTTGCTCCCTCTAGTGAGAGGTGGAGTTTGGTTTGTAAACCCTCTTCAGTAGAGGTGTTGGTTGTTGTTGTATTGGCTACGGGCCTACCCTTCGGTTGTGAGGCGGTGTTTGAGAGAGGAGTTCGGTACTCCTAGTGTTGTAACAAATCCTCTTCGGTAGAGGTTCTCTCGGTGGGAGATAGTGGATTGAAATCTCACGTGGTGTGTAGGCGGGGATGTAGAGCTAGGTGCTCGAACCTCGAAACATATCTTGCCTTTGCGTTTGATCCATTGTCTCTCAACTCTCTCTCTCTCATTTATTTGTGCATAGCATCATTCATATCATACATATCTATTTGCTTGTGTTGTCCTTGCATTGATTCATATTGCTTATTCATTATATGCTTGGATTGCTTGTGTGTGTGCCTCACTTGTACTTAACCACAAGAGCTTCACGTAGCACCTCAACCCATTAAAGGGGAATCAAGAGGAGTTAGTCCAGAGCCCTTCACGGGGAATTCGGCTACACTTGTTGGTTGTACTAAGTGTATTTGTAAAATTTGCATTAGCTTCCGCATTTAGTTCATTTAGTTTCTAGATTAGCAAGTAACCTATTCACCCCCCCCTCTAGGTGCTTTTTAATTGGTATCAGAGCCAACGCTCATGATACTTAGGATTAACATCCTAGGAGTGAGATTCATTTGTTTGCTAATCTTGTTTGCTTTTGCTTGTTTGCTCACATATAGTTTGGACCCATGGCCTTCATGACCCCACCTATGTTTGACCCTTCCAACATTCTTGTTTGGAAGATTAGGATGACCGTTTATTTACAAACCCTAGGACATAAGGTTTACCTTGCCATTACCAAGGAATCCTACCTTGGTGATAGCAATCATTTAGGGGCCAATGTACAAGTCCTTGAGGCCATTAGAAGCACATTATCTAAAAAATATCTTATGCATGTTTCTAACCTTGATTCCGCTTTTGCAGTGTGGAACAAGTTGACAACAATAACCACCTCCGAGCTTCAAGTACAAATCCAACCGGAGGAATCTAGTGGAGAATCCGACTCACAATGCTTCATGGTCCAAGGGAATGACTCCCTTGAGGTACACTCGGAAACCCACTTAGATAATGATGATGATGCTAGTACTTCATGTAATGAGAATATTGATCCCTATGCTTTGAATGAAGAACTATCTATTGTTTGTGAAAAAACTAATTGAAAAATATAATGTTTTGAAAAAGAAAAGTTTAGAAATTGAAAAAGAAAATAAAAGTTTGCATTCTAGACTTAACAATGTTTTGCAAGAGAAGGAAGAGATTTCTAGTGAATGTGTCTCACTTAGATCTCAACTTAATCTTGTTGTAAAAGAAAATGAGTTTTTAAAATCTAAAAATGATTGTGAAACTCTTTTGAAGAAAATGAAAATATGTCTTCAAAAGTTGATTTTATTTTAAAAAGAAAATAATTCTTTAAAAAGATAAATTGATTTTATTTCAAAAGAATTAGAAATTTGTTTAAATAAAAATAAATCTTTGAAAAATGATATTGTTTCTCATGTTTGCCATGCTAGGATAGTTTCACCTAGATCACCCCTTGCATGCTCCACTTCTTCTTTGATTGAAAATGATATAAATTTAATTAAGAAGAAAATGGATTGTTTGGGCTCCACTATGAGCCAATGTGCCATGAACCACTCACGTTTGGAAACCTTGGTTCGAAAGAAACAAGTTCCATCCTTTATGCATGCACACCCTCCACGGCATACACATGCTCCTCACGGAAACACCCATCACATGTATGCTCATGTGTACACTTGTACACATTGTGGACGTAAGGGCCACCTTGCTAAATTTTGCTATGATAGAATACATGTTGTAAATTTAGCAAATAAATTGTTTGGGTTAGAGAAGTTACTAACCCCCATGGACCCAATAAGATATGGGTACCAAAGACCACCCCTCCTATTTTTGATGTAGGTGTGGGCTCTCACATGACATGAGAGTAGCCGTACCTTGGAGTGGATGCGTTCCGAGCTTCATGGAAATCTATTGGATGCATCACTTTCAAGGGGAGTTTGGTGGAGATGACCACCATGTTTTGGAGACAAGGAAGTTGCCTTCTAAGTTTTGGTAACGATTCCTAACTCCTAATTTTTATTTACATGCTTTAATATTCATTGTTTATAGCATGTTTCATTGTTTAGTGATTAGTATGAAATGCCATGCTTATTAGATTTGTGATATTCATGTTTAGATATTTTTGAGACACCCATGTTTAATATGGATAAATTCTTTTGCGTTCTCACTATTTGGTTGATATTGCGTATATCATATTTCTAATAACATGTGGACATTCATAATGATCATGTTTATGATTTTCATGTTGATTTATATCCCGTTTTATGCTTAATGATTTGAATATTTGTTTAAGTGCTAGTTTTCATTAAGACTAGGATTATACTTGTACATATAGTGGGCTACAAATAAATCTATATATGTTTACGCTTGAATGCTTATTTGAACCATTAGATGTGCTAGTATAGTCTAGTTTTGATGATTCATGCATTTTAAACTTGTATTCCTATTTTTGATTTTGTTTTATGAGTTTTTCATTTCAGTATATGTTTATTTTGTCAAACCTTAAGATATACATGTATACCCCTTGAGTCATTTGCCTTTCATGCAAATCTATATATATATGGACTCAAATTGTGTTTAGGGATATGTATGTATACCTCTTGTGTTGACAAATCATACATATACCTTGAAATGAAATTTGTTTTAATGAAAATTTAGTTATTCATGTTTTCATGAATTTATGTTTAACTTCATGTATATGTCCATTTTATCCAAATTATTGTTTATACATATACATCCTTTTGAGCCACGTGCCTTCATGCATATATCTATGTGGACTCGTTGTGTTTGGATATGTATGTATACTTTAGTTTGTATAAGACATACATATACCTTGAAGATTAAATAAGTTTTTGATGATTTTCTTGTTTTAAAGGAATATATTGAGCTAAATTGTATATTTTCATGATCATGTTCTTCACATTATATTTGTACACTCACATTTCTTATTTACTCATATTTTGTTTTCATGAGTCATATTTATGCTTCATTGACTTGAGTGTTGACTATCATGTGGATCTCATGTTTTATGAAAAACTATTTTGTTTTATTCCTTACTTGAAGGATTTCGCACTAGTTTACAAGTTTTTCCATTAAACTAGTCGGTATTCTTCATATGGTAGAGTTTTTCAAACGTACTCTATTTTCAAACCTATTTTTGAAAACCCCTACCTTCAATGGGAGGATGGATGGGAGATCATGTTCATGTATGCCTTATATTGAAAATCATTTAAAACTTGAACCATGATTGGGAGGCTAGGTAATATGAGATATACATTTGATATTATTGTTGTTTCAATTGGTATCATTGAAATTCTTTCAATTGGTATCAATATTGACATTTTTTGTATACTCATATATTTTTTATATATGTATGTTACACTTCAAAGAATATCAATTTCAATTAGTATCTATTTTTCATACATATATATGTTTGTTTATGCTAAGCTTGAGTTTCAATTTGTTTCAATTGATTACTTTTAAATTAGTATCAAGCCTACGCATTGTTTTAGTTGGTATTTCATAAAGGGGGAGAAAATTTAATTTTGTCTTTCAATTGGTATTTGTACTCCCATACTTTATGATTGAAAATTCAAATTTGGTATCATATGTTCAAAATGAAAAATATTTACAATTGGTATCAAAATTTTTGTTTAGACATTCAAAATTATTATGTTTAATTTCAATTGGTATCAAGATTTTCATGTGTTTTGCTTAAAATTGGTATCAATATTTTTTTTTGTTTGTTTCCTTTCAATTGGTATCAAGATGCTATTCTTTGACATATTTTCAATTGGTACCTTAATTGATTGTCACCCCTAATTGACTTTGTTTTTGTTTTAGACAAAAAGGGGGAGAATATATTTTTCTTGTTTTCAACCTTTTATTGATTTTTTTGTTTCGAACAAAAAGGGGGAGAAAGATTTGTTGATTTGGTTTTGTTTTTACCCCTCATCGAAGGTTGTTTCTTATATTAAAAGAGGAGAAGATTTTGTTTTGCTTTTGATTTTTTACCCCTTTGTTGATGATTGACAAAAAGGGGGAGAAAGATTTTGAGTTTATAAGATTTATATATGCATGCTTATGTTTTGCATATATTAAGTTTAATTATTAAGTTTAATTTAGTTTAATTTTAATTGGTATCTAGAGCATGTTTTGTTTTTAAACATTTCATTGGTATCTAGAACCTTTTTATTGTTTATGCATTTCTATGCATTCATGTTTAAGAGCCTTCATTGCATATTCATTATGTTTATTTGTTTATGCATGAGTTAAGGGGAGCTTCTTTGAAGCTTAACTTTAATCCATGCATATGTAACTCCATGAGTTTTGTCATCATCAAAAAGGGGGAGATTGTTGGCCTAAAAGCCTTCCACTTTAGTTTTGATGATGATTAACTTATGTAGTTATGTTTACTAATTATCTTGTTATTTTAGTTACAGATTATTGATCAAGATATTAGTTGGTGATTGCTTCAAAAAGAGGAGTTTAGAAGCCTTCACTTGGTGATTCTGGTGCCTGAGCTTCAAGATTACTCCTTTGCACTCGGCGGATCACGGTTTGGGATCGAGTCTACTTGAAGATGAAGATCGTCAAGAAGACTTAGGTATCCTAGTTTAGTTTAGTATGTTTAGATCCATTTGTAAAGCTTAGTATAGTTGATATGCTCAAGTGCACAAACACACACGTTTTATGGTTTTTTCGGTTTTTAGTTTAACCGATATGTGTTTTCATGAATAGATTGATCAAAATAAGTTTAAATAATTTATATGTATAATAGATGTATTCTAGTTATACATGCATGCTTACATGACTTATACAAACTTATTTTGACTATCCTATTCATGTATTGAAAAATCCAAGTTTGATAAAAATACAAGTTTTGATTTTTGGTAAAAATGTAAAACACAAAAATAGTTTCATATGCTTGATATTTGAGCTAAACTTTTTATCACATGTTATATATCAATGCAAAATGATAAAACTATTTTTGGGTATTTTTACAAGACTTAAAAAGATTTTCTAAAATATTCTTAACATGTGTTTCTGTCCCAGTTTTGTGGCTGACAGGCCAGGTCGGCCGACCGCACGGGTCGACCGCACCTAAGGCCGGTCGACCCTTGCGGTCGACCGACGTGCACAAGCCTGTGCACGTTTGGCAGACACAGGGACGGTCGGCCGGCCGGCCGACCGGACCAGAGAGCTCTGCTCTCTGTTTATTTGGGTCGACCGGGCGGTCAACCGGGTTTACCCAACGGTCATATTTCAGACCGTTGGCGGCCGGCCGGCCGGGCCTGTCAGGCTGCCAGGTCAGCCTAACGGCTAGTTTTGTTTTGGGCTATAAAATACCCTATTGTTTGATGTTTTTAACTAAGATTTTTAGAGCTGATTTTCTCCCATTCTCTGGTTTTAAAAAGAAGTTTTTAAAAGGGTTTAAAGAGCAAAAAGATTCATCTTGTTTGTTTTTAAGTGTTTTGTTAATTTCAAAGAAAATAGGTTTTTGGGAATTGGTTCTTGTTCTTCATTTCTATATCAATTTGGTATTTTTCCCAAGAGATTTTCTTTGATCAAAACACTTTGTTTTTTTCACACTTGAGCTATATCTTCTATCCTATTCTATTAGGATCTTTGTTTTTGGCGGAAAAGAGAGTTTGTGGTCTTTGGAACCACTTGTTGTAAAAACCCTTGCTTTGATTGGGTTGCTCCCTCTTCGGTAGAGGTTGAGGATGTGGTTTGCTCCCTCTAGTGAGAGGTGGAGTTGGTTGTTGTTTGCTCCCTCTTTGGTAGAGGTTGAGATTGTGGTTTGCTCCCTCTAGAGAGAGGTGGAGTTTAGTTTGTAAACCCTCTTCGGTAGAGGTGTTGGTTGTTGTTGTATTGGCTACGGGTCTACCCCTCGGTTGTGAGGCGGTGTTTGAGAGAGGAGTTCGGTACTCCTAGTGTTGTAACAAATCCTCTTCGGTAGAGGTTCCCTCGTGGGAGATAGTGGATAGGAAATCCTACACGGTGGTGTAGGCGGGGATGTAGAGCTGGGTGCTCGAACCTCATATCTTTGCCTTTGCGTTTGATCCATTGTCTCTGTAACGTCCCGATCCTAAAGATACGGAGACGTTATGGCGACGTACATACGCAAGGCGGAAAACCCCACGTACGTACGTTAAGCCTCAGTACAGTAAATAATCTCCATATATACCTGAGTTCCAACATGAAATAAGTACAAGAATACCTGCAGAAGAGGTTAGCGATCATAATAGATATGAAAAAGAGGGACAAATAAGATAACAGAAATAAATCACTAAAATACCTATGAATAGTCCCGATGAGGAATCTCCCATGTGACTCCAAGTCACTCTCTGAAGCTACGGTAACTCGGATCTCCACCTGAGCATGCAAACCCAGGGTCGTCAGAAAGCGACCTAGTGAGTGGTAAAATGAAGGAGGCAGTAATAGCTACAATAATAATACAAACACAATAATAATATATAATACATGATGTTATAATAGTGATATCAGATCATAAGCATATGATAAGCAGTAGAATATATAAACATGAAAGTAGTAGAAATATAGAAACATGTCCTCGTTTAATACCATCACTACTTACCCGGTTATTATCGGGTCATGATTCTAATCGTATCCAGTTTATATAATATATAATGTTATCTAGTGGTGACGTGATAGAAATAAACATGCTAGTGATGATGTGATAGCAGTGAACATGCAGATGGGATATGCAAACTAACCAGTATACGGTGTGGTGCATAAACAGTAATGATGTATGCAAAGTGTACAGAAAATAGAACATATGCACATATGCATGAATAGTATGCCACTAAAGAAAGTGTAACATGTATCATTTAAAGTAACAAGTACACCTGTCACAAAATATCGGACAAATGATCAGGTACAAGAATAAGTATAACTATACAATAGTAAACATGTATCAGGCAAGGAACAGTAACAAGTAGTAAACATGTATTAGGCACGTCATGTTATTTATACAATAGTAGCAATCAGTACCACCTGGTATTTAATCAATCTCTTCCAGTGTCCCATACCACTGGCAGTTCATACTGGAGCCCGCACTCCAGTCGAACCCATCCGGACATGGCCTACGGGTACCGTTATCCAAACGAGAGAGTGACTAAATAACAAGTGTTCCCGACGTCACTATTGCGTATACTGTTTTATTATGTTAATTGGAAACCCATGGTCGAGGAGTTCTTATCGGGTGGGTGTATCCCGTACATACCTGGGACAACGGCCTTATCAGATCCTGGCTGCTGAGATCAGGGCCAGCCCGCTAGAGCTGTAACATGTAACGGGAATCTCAATGAGCTAAAACAATAACGGGATACTCATGAGTAACAGATGGTAGCCAGCACTACCCCGTCCCCTGCAGTGGGACGAACAATGGATCCAGACATCCACCCGATATGATCTAATCAACCGCCAAGTCTCCCCCATACCCAAGTGATCTTTATGTGTTAAGTATACAAGGTAACAAGAACAAATACAGTACATGATACAGGTAATATGATAACATGACATGAGCTCGGTTGATAGCATAAAACAATATAACGGGAAACGGGAACAATATAACGGGAACAATATAACGGGAAACGGGAACAATAGATGTGGGATTCCACATATCGCATATCAACAGCTCTCATGTCCAGTAACGGGAAATCCATATCAGTAACAGGAAACAATCATATAACATGAATACGGTAACATGGAACATGTATTGCACGTGTAACATGGATATGAACACATGACATGCACGTGTAACAGTGATATGCACGTGTAACAGTGATATAAAACATGACATGCACGTGTAACAGTGATATGTAAACATGACATGCACGTGTAACAGGGATATGAACACATGACATGCACGTGTAACAGTGATATGCACGTGTAACAGTGATATAAAACATGACATGCACGTGTAACAGTGATATGTAAACATGACATAACTGTACCAATAATATAAAAAGTTGTTGTCCGTGCATTGGTCTATCCGTGTACCAGTGGGACATCCATGTGTAGCAATAATCCATGCACTATATCTGGGTAATACTCGTACATGTTATAACAGGGGTCAGTGTAATCATCTAAGACTATGTCTATTGAACTACAGTATTCGTGTAATGTGGATACCAGTGCATGAAGGTGTCTAGCATACATGTCGAGTAACAGCGTAGTGTCACCGAGTATCGGTGACTCAGAATGACAATAGAACGAGGAAAGCGGGATCACAATATCTAGTGGTACATGTACATGTAGTACCGGTGTTTCGTGTGAGGCAGGTACCGGTAATCATACCGAATGGAGTATCAGACATCCCTATTTGTCCCAACGGTCAAATGTTATTCTAATCGAGCATGTTTACACGGTTATTCTATCAATGACAATTTATGAATCGGTATTTACAGTTTTACATTACAGTGATTAACCTGTAATCCTGTTTAAAGAAACCAAGTGCAATAAATATACTAAAAAGACAATTTATAAAATAAAAACACTCACAAACTAGCCATGAGAAGGTAGCTCTCTTTCCCACGATCGCAACGGATCCAGAATCGCCTGAATCGGAGTCCGGATGCTCCCGAATCTCCCGAACGCTAAAAATCATAAATTGGGGTTAAATATGTAATAATAATATTTAAATGCAAATACTGAAATGTCACAGGGGGTTTTCTGTAAAATTACCTTTAATGGGTTTTGGAGCGAGTTCGGGCTGTTAATGGGTCGGGTTTGGATCCACGACCCAAACCCATTAACATAAGTTACTGGGTTGAAGGGTAAATGGGTTAATGGGTTTTAATTAAACCCACATGGGTTATTGGGTTTTACCCAATAGGGGTTATTGGGTTTGGGCTTAACCCAAACCCACTTCCCCAAAGAAGAAGAAGCAGCAGCAGCCCTTGCTGCTGCTGCGCGAGCTCGCCGGCCAGCAAGGCTGGCCAGCGGCGGCGGGGGCCCGCCGGCGGTGGCGGTAGTCGCCGGCGACGGTCAGAGATCGCCGGCGACGGTCAAAGCTAGGGAGAGAGAGTGTGAGAAATGATTGACAGAGGAAGAAAAGAAAAAGAAAAAAAGTTTAATTTAATAATATTTTAATATGGTCAAAAATTGACTAGCTCCGATGATGCCCAAAAATTAGAGAAAATAGAGAATATTATCCTGAAACGTAATATGAAAACGGTTTGCATAAACTCAATCCGGTTTGCAAATTAAAAATCCCGAAAGCTGTCGCCGGTACCGGGCGACACTGGTTTGGCCGGATTTTCGATAAAATCAGAAAAATCCCCAAAAATATCCGAACGTAGATAACACGATTCTAAGATGCATGGTAAAAGCAGATTCTCAAAATTTTACCCCGTTTGTGAAATAAAAATCATAAAGCCTATTATCGGTATCGATCGATACCGATTACGGAAATTTTCCAAAATAATCCAGAAAATTCCAGAAAATTCTGAAAAATCTAAAATATTAGAAAATAATTTTTGAAACTGAAATCAGCTCAATCGGACTACCACGAAGGTCAAATCAACATTGTACGTCGTATCGCGTACTGATACGGGGATACGTACACCGGGGAGCAGTGGGTTACAGTCTCTCAACTCTCTCTCTCATTTATTTGTGCATAGCATCATTCATATTATACATATCTATTTGCTTGTATTGTCCATGCATTGATTCATATTGCTTATTCATTATATGCTTGGATTGCTTGTGTGTGTGCCTCACTTGTACTTAACCACAAGAGCTTCACATAGCACCTCAACCCATTAAAAGGGAATCAAGAGGAGTTAGTCCAGAGCCCTTCACGGGGAATTTGGCTACACTTATTGGTTGTATTAAGTGTGTTTGCAAAATTTGCATTAGCTTCCGCATTTAGTTCATTTAGTTTCTAGATTAGCAAGTACACCTATTCACCCCCCCTCTAGGTGCTTTTCAGATATAAGTACTAAATATTCACATATTAATCACGTCAACAATCTCACGTCGCGACTCGTGATGTAACGAGTCCAGCCAATATATAATAATATTGTGTGAATCAATCACACACAAGTCCAATGTGAACTATAACAGAAATTAGTATGAAATTAAATAAAAATAAAAATTAAGTTTTATCATAAACTTGAGTATTTACCTTATATTAAATGGTGTAAAGTACAACTGATCGCGCTAACATCTTTGTATTGTGTTCGTGATTAATGCAGTTTTTCTCTTTTAGTATCAGCTGAAGTACCATAAACACTTGTGATACTATATGGACAAATAAAATCATACATATCAGTAATGCCCATGTTCATAGAGTGTATGATTTTCTTGGCCTCATACGTATGATCCGGAAGTTCATTGTCCTCAGAAAGTATATCTTTCAAGAGTTTGAGTAAGAACGTAAAACTCTTATCGCTCTACCCATTTTCTGCTTTCAAACATATAATCTCAATACTGTAGACAACCTAGTGAATTTAGAACAAATAACATATAAAGATTTTTCTCTTTTATTCTTCAAACTCTCGAATAAGTGCAGGGGATCCATAAAGTATTCATCTACATCATGCATCATGTCTTTTAATTTATCACCCTCATCACAATTAATTTTTTCCCTTTCATCACATCTTTTAGCACTTTCATGAATAGGTCTATCTTCTCTTGCACTCTCACAATGTCATATTCATCTTGTATAACTTGTATCAAACTCATTAATGAATAAATGATCTCTTAATACTTCAATAGCAACCGCATTTTATGCATAGATAATTAATACGGTTAAGATTGTCAGCACGCTCAATAACAAAGTTGATAAACTCTTTACACCTTTCTCATATTCGGTACTTGATCAATCAGCATGAATCCATTTCTGATCCATCTTTACTACGTCTATACATAAAAAACAAAAAATTAATTTTCGATACACATGACCAAATAAAATCTAAACAAAATATTAATTTTCAATCCACAAGGCATACACATGAACACACACGCATCACATGCACATACAACATGCACACATGAACACACACATACATCAAATACGTATACAAACACATATACACAGGAATACACACACACACACATCACACGCACACACATATAAACACACAAAAACAAGCACACACACAAATGCACACATGTACATCACACACACACGTGAACACACATATATCGCACATATCATACATACATATTCATCATTAACATCGGTTCTATAAAAAACGGTTTTAAAAAAATAATTTTTTCTTAGCAAAATTTCACTATTTTCACCAATTTAGCACCAAAGCAATTTCACAATTTTATTATCTAAACTAGCACTTTTCTCTAAACAAAATATGAGAATATAAGGAAAAGTGATACCTCAAAGGGTGAGAGCGAGTTAGGCGTCGATGGAGGGGGCCTCAATGGAGGGGGGTCGCATGAAGGGAGAGAGGGGTCAGGGGGCCTCGCCAGATAAGGCGACACATGTGGAAGGGGTGGGGGAGAATCTTGGGGGAAGAGAGGGGCGAGGGGAGGCTTACCGGAGAGAGGGGCGAGGGGCTGGTCAGAAAGGAAATAGGGCGACGAGAGCTACATGCAGAGAGAGGCAAGCGGCGGGAGATTAATGGGCTTAAGGAGGGAGAGGAGGCGACAACGGGAAGAGATGGCTGCAGGCTGGAGGGAAGCGGCAGAGGAGAGATTTAAGAGAGAGAAATTAGATAGCGATGGGCAAGAGGGTAGGGTTTTTTTTAGGGTGGGGGATTTAATGTCGGTTCTGATTGGAACCAACCTTAAATCCCACAAATTTACGTCGGTTCCTCAGAACCAAAGTTAAATCATGAGATTTAACGTCGGTTCCACAGAACCCATGTTAAATCTCTGGTTAGAACTTGATGTTAAACTCTGGTTAGAACCGATGTTAAATCTCAGGATTTAACGTCTGTTCCCTGGAACCAATGTTAAAACCATAAGAACCGACATTAAGTCATTGAAATTAACATCTTTTTTGTTAGAAAATGACATGAATGGTGGTGCCTTTTAATCTGTATATTGTTGTAGTGGGGGTTGGCAAACTAGGATAAAGAAAAAAGGTAAAATAAAATATAATTTTCATCTGGGGTTGCCAACCCCGGATGAAAAAAATCAACCTCCCTCCAGCAAGTGATGGCACACTGGCGGGGCAGAACGACCCCGCTGATGTGACATATCAAAGCTTGATATTTTGGGGAGGTCAGTTTTTCAAATATTTTTCAAAATTGTATTTTTTTTAAAATTCCCTTCTATAATCAGATCTCTTCCAAATTTATTTTCAAAAATCGACCTCTGACAGGCCAGATTAGCATGTGTTGTGTCATTTCACCCTGCCAACGTAGCGGGCTCCGATCATGGGCTGGCATTTTTTATTTGGGGTTAGCAATCCTCAATTAAATGTTATTTTTTAGCTTCCAAGGTCAAGAATAAAGCTCAGTTTTTTTTAATTTTATATGACGAGTCATGAATACCTTTTAAAAAAACTAAATTTTTTTTGGTCCAGGTTGCCAGTGAATCTCAAATGGAGCTGTAACTGCCCCCTATTTGTTTTGTTTTCTCCTCTATGGGGCCGTTTGTTTCGCGTAAAACTCCGTAATTCGTAAATGACTTACTACCCAGTTACAACTACGGCGTTTGTTTGGACCGTAATTCGTAAAAGACTTACGTAACTCAACTAACACTCACTTGCAACCCAGTTACCACTCACTTATAGCCCAGTTACAGTTAGTTTTGTGGTCATACAAATTTGTATTATTTTTTTATATTAATATTAAAATTTTTTAATATTTAACTTTTTTAATATTTATTTGCAGTATTAAAACTTTTAAAATCACCAAATAGTTAATTTTGTGGTCAACTTTTTCACTTACGACTTATACATTACGACAACCAAACACCGTAAAGTACAATACACTTTCCCACTTTACAATTTTATATTACCAACCAAACACCGTAAAGTTTACATACGTGTAACTCATTTACAATTGTAAAAGACTTTACCAATTACAACTACGAATTACGGCCAGTTACGACAACCAAACAGACCCTATGATTGGTTGATCCTTCAAACCCCACTTGGTCCCCACGTGAATATGACCATATATAAGAAAAATGTTTATTAGATTTATTTTCTATCTTGCATGAATAACAGCTAACGTTCCATTAATTTCTTAACTCTTGTCTCAAATTGATTGTATCATTTTCTTCTCTGAGATTATGGTCGTCAGAGATACTAGGTTTGATAACTATAATAAGATATGATCTTCATTATATGAAGTTTGTTGGATATTGGTTGACCAATTTAACCATTGGTTGTATAACTACTTGAGAGCTGAGAAAGCTATACTTCACTTGATATGTTCATTAGCATAAGAGTTATTTCGAGGTGTTGTCCATAATAGAGTGTGGAGAGAATTACATGCTCTTGTCCATGACTGAGATGTTGTGGGAGAATTTCAGCTCAAATGGATCAACAACACATGCTTTTGTAAGTTGAGACATTGTCCACAATTCATCATGATTTTTTTCTAAATTTTGGGGCACAGATGACAACTTATGATTGATAAGAAACTCGTGTGTAATGTGCCGTGTAGAGCTCCTGTAACCCCTTGATCCTTGATATACGTATCACAATATCAGTACTCGATATGACATTCAAAGTTGATTTAACCCTTTTGGTAGTTAGATTGAGTCCTTGTCAGTTTCAGATATCATTTTTCAATATTTTAGATTTTTAAAAATTTTTTGAAATTTTTTTCTAAAATAGTTTTGAAAAATCTCCAAAGTCGGTGTCGGCCGATACCTATAAGCGGCTCTACTATTTTTAATTCACAAACGGAGTTGAATTTTGAGAATTTGTTTTCATCTTGTGTCGTAGAATCATATTATCTACATTATGGTATTTTTGGGGATTTTTTTGATTTTATCCAAAATCAGACCAAATTGGTGTCGACTGGTGTCGGCGAAACACTCCAGAATTTTTAACTTGCAAACCAGATAGAATTTCTTAAATCTGAGTTCACATTGCTTCTCAACATAGTTTTTACTATTTTACAGAATTTTTAGGATCAGTTCGGGACAGGTCAAATTTTGACTCAAATAATATATTAATTAAATAATACTTAACAGTTATTTTTTTCCCTTTCTTCTCCTCCAATTCATTTTCCACCGCCTCTTAACCCAACCACCTTAGTTTCCACCACCTTCTCTCTCTTTTTACCCCCATAAAATCTCTACCTGTCTCTCTAATTCTTACTCTCCCTTCCCTTTCAATCTCTCTGTTTTATTCTCTTACTCTCTTTCTCCACCTTCTCTCTTATTCCTCTCTCTGTATTAAAGGTCGGGCCAGACCCACTGGTGGCCACTATCGCGGCTGGCAGGCTAGCGTGCCATAGGGGGCCGGATCGGCTGCGCCGTTCCCTCCCTCTTTCCTACCTTCCCCCTTTTCTTATTCTTATTCTTCTTCTTTCTGTTCTTCTTCTCCACTTCTATTCCTCTCTCTCCCCCCTTAACTTTTCTCCCTCACGTCAGTGGCCGGCCTGAGCGTCGCCTCTGGCCAGGCGCGACCATCGCCGGCATGGCTAGGCCCAACGTGGCCGCCACCTGCTCTCCCTCCCGTTCGCTCTCTCTCTCTCTCTCTCTCTCTCTTTCTCTCTATTTGGATCTCATAAACCCACAACCAATAACCCTACCCATTAACCCATATTACCCAATATCTATTTAACTTAAGTCAATTGAGTTTGAGTATTGGATCTAACCCCGACCTATTAGGAGCCCAAACCCATTTCTGCACCCAACAAAGGTAAATTTCCTTAAAAACCCCTGTTCAATAATACTTATTACATTTTAATCTTTTATTAAATATTTAACTCATTTTTAATGATTTTAGTGTACGAGCGATATTTGGAGCATCCAGCTCCAAATTGGACGATTCTGGAATTGTTACGATCATGAAAAAGAGAGCTACCTTTCCATAGACAGTTTGTGAGTGATTTTCTTTTATAAATTATATTTTATCATGTTTAGTGAAATTGATTGATTACCTTATTTCATAAATCGTGATTATCAGTAAATCATAGTGAATATCATTTAATAAATACAATAATTGATAAGTCACTGTAAATAGAATATGCATGATAGCTAATTGAAGATAATTGTTAAATAATAATACTTTTATTTTGTTTCTTGATTTAAAATAAAGTACAAATGGATTTATATATTTATTGGTAATACGTGATTATTGGATTAATGATAAATATATTATATAATGCGAAACAATTAAATATTAAAATGGTTATGAAGAGTTTGAAAATAGAAACTTATATAACTTTCACTTATGATATCGAACATAACCATAATAATGTAACAAATACTGATATAAGCGGATGTATTGCACCCTAATATTGTCACCGTTATCGAATTACCGATACACTAGACACAGTCATTTCATGTTCATCTATCACAATTCACAGATATTGTTACATGTACACTAACACACGGATGCGTTAACATAATATACACTATCACAGTTATATGGATACGCGACACCGTTATTTCATGTGCTAGTATCACCATCCCACGGACATTCTAATACACTAAACACAATATGTCATGTGAATACCCATTACACTAGATACCGTTATTTCATGTTGTTCCATGTACGTGTCTCACTATTACGTAGATACTGAGATTCGCAACGCTATTACTATATGTTTGTGAACCATTGATATACTGATACGCTATTACACTAGATACCGCTGCATGGATACTCTGTGCATAGTTACTTCATGTTCTTACACCACTGTTATATAGACTCACTGGTCTACGTGCATTGATTGTCTATGTATTTCTGTTGCATGGATCATGGTTTATATTATTGCTACATGGATATTCCTCTATTCCCGTTACACGATTATATTCCGGTATTGATATTGATATTCCCGTTACTGAATATGTGAGCTGTGGATATGCGATGTGTGGAACTAAGTGCCACATGGATCAAAGCCATGGGGGTCACCTTTAGAATCCCGCATCTCTTATTTCCTATTTACTATTATTTGGTATCACGCTCTCAACAGAGCTCATGTCCTGTGATCGTGTTACACATACCATGCACTGTACATGTTCCTGATATACTTTAAATATAATAAATATAACTTGGGAATGTGGGAGACTTGAGGGTTAGCTAGATCTTGTCGGGTGGATGTCTGGATCCATTGTTTGTCCCACTACAGGGGGCGAGGTAGTGCTGGCTACCGTCTGTTATAGCTCACGAGCTCCTGTTTCCCGTTATGTTATTAGCTCATTAAGCTCCCATTTTCCGTTACTTGTTACAACCTTACCGGGCTCGCCATGGTCTCAGTAGTCAGGGATCTGTTTAAGGCCGTGATTCCGGGTATATGCTGGGTATACCCACTTGACTAGAGCTCCTTGACCATTGAATTTCCAATTAATATAATAAAACAGTATAAATAATAATGACGACAGGAACGTTTGTTATTTGGTCAATCACTCGTTCGAATCACGGTACTCGTATGCCATGTTCGGATGGGTTCGGATAGAGTGCAGGCTCCGGTATGAACTGCCAGTGGTATGGGACACTGGAAGAGATTGATTAAAATATCAGGTGGTATTGATTATTATTATTGTATAAATAAGATGATTTGTCTGATATATGTACGTCACTATTCCGTTGTACTTGTTATCATTTCTGATATTCCATCCATTATCATGCCACAGTATACCTTGGTATACTTCCTGATACTTTTACACTTCATGTAGTAACACTCTATTCACATATACACATATTCTGCATTCTATGCATTCTATTTCATGTATACCTTGCAGATATTGTTCCTATATAATCATAATACAGTTGTATGGTTATTCTGCATGCTTCATATCCATATGTTCATATTCATCATTATGTTACAGCTATTTTAGATTAAATAAGATATATAAAGTAATTAAAATTGTTACATGTTACATATGCATACTGATGTGATGAGGAACACTTAATATTGTATCATAACCTGTATATTGATAATAACATGCAAACGGAATAACTCATAATGATTATAATAACACAATGTTAAATAATTACGTAATGTAAATATCAGACTTTTCCTGAGAATATTAAGAGATAATCATGTTACATAATTGGATAGTATCATAGAGGTGACAACGTTGACATGTCAGGTATTATTATAGTGCTACAATAACTCTTATATTTATACACCGATTGTTAATATATGTATATTGTATCACTGGTAATTAACAAGTGTTATATAATATCGTGACTATACTACTATTATAGTCTATATTACTGCTTCCTTCATTTTATCACTCACTAGGTCGCTTTCTGATGGCCTTGAGTTTGCGTACCCAGTTTGGAGATCTGAGAGTTCGTAGCACCTGAGATTTCACGAGATATGATCTCGAGACTGCCACTCTTTCCTATTCATCGGTATCTTTATTATTTATTTTCGTTTTCTTATCTCTCCATGTTTTCTATATTTATCATGATCACTAACCTCTTTCGGCAGGTATTCTTGTACTTATTTAATGCTGGAACATTTGTGTATATGGAGGCTATTTCGTGTACTGAGGCTTGGCATACGTACGTGAGGGTATTTTCGCCCTACGTATATACGTCACCATAGCGTCCCCACACCTGCGGGATCGGGGCATTACAGCTCCCCATGCACAACAAATAACTTTAGCTCTTGATCACTATTTATATAGTACTCTGACTTTATTCTGTATTGGGTGCTGGTTACTTTTGTGATACCTGAATTCGGTAAGTAGTTTGTGATTGGGCGGACAGTCCAAATGGCTGTCTTTTGCATTTTGTGATAGTGGTTTTTTTTTGTTTGGGGGGGGGGGGGGTAATTTGCGCCCCGCCCCCTCTCAGTGCTGTCGGAGGACGTTGTTGGCTGAGTGATATCGCGACGGCAGCAACATAATGACGGTGACGATCGAGGTTGTGCAGGTGAGTTAGCGGCGCCGAGGAGAAGCTTTGGGTTCTCGAGAGGAAGAAGAGGAAACTCCAAGCTTAAGAGTATTAATCATTCGTGGGGTCCATGCATGATTTAGGTGTTTAAATGTCAAATTAAGTGGAGTTTGTGTACATTTTTAATAAAATGTGGGTTTAATTCTCCTTGCACCTGCTAGGCGAGGGAGAGAAAAGTGGGGAATTCTTAATGGGATTTGGTGTGGGGCTTCAAACACCAAACATCAAAGGCCTTGACTCGTGTGATGGGTATTCACACGGTGTGTGTGGGCTTCAAAAATCAAACGGTCAGGTGAAACAAATAAAAGCATGAATCGCTTTGAAGTTCACATCAACAACTGAGGTTGATCGGGTGTTGGATCGAAGAATCGGTGTCAGCTTTGGGTGATCCAAGAGCCAAATTGTAACGTGATTGGGTAAAAACAAGGTACGTGAAGTTAATTGCACAAGAATCAGGTATTAAAGAGATGGTTTATGGTTTAGAGTTCACCTTTGGATCTTGTTTACTTCAAATATGTAATTGATATACCTTGTTCCAATCTTCCGCTATAGCATAAAGCTATACCGAGTCGAACCACAAGGAGAGCTAGCGTAGAAGCGTTACGATACACGTGAGAAAAGGAAATGAGAATTCTTCTCTTGCTTAAAAGAATGAATAAAATACAAAGAAATGAATGAAAGAGTGTATGGATATGTTCATAGTGGTAAGTGAAAACAATCAAGAAGAGGTTTGTTGTATTCACACTAAAAGAAAAGAAAACTCTAGAAAAGATTGATTGAAATAAAACCATGACTAGCTAACCTTAACTACCTTGCTAAAGACTTACTAAACTCCGTGATAGTGATGCGTGCCTCATGTTGATTCATCGGCATGAATACGTCTTGCTTGTGGTCTAATTACTTTCTCACTTGGATGATGGGGATTCATTCTTGGACTTGTCTTGTAGCCTCCATAGATGGTCATAGGCCTACAAATAGTCTTTCACTAATGGAATCAAAAGAGCTACACTCAAGTGATGCAAATGAAGAACATAAAACATTCACTAATGGAAGTAGTGAAGTTATACATCAAATAGCATATTGGTGCTTCCATCTCCATGTTCCATCAAGGCACTAGTTCGAAGACTAGGCTCCAAGTGAGGCACACATGAATCATATGGAGAATTACAACAAGATCTTGCCAAGAAATGAAAAGAAACCCATCGGAGAAGAGAAACCAACAAACAAATTGCAAGATGAAGTAACGCAATCACCCATGAGTTAGATGTTAGCAAGGTAGTGGTTAGCTAGTACATGGAGAAAGAATTAGCTACACATCATTACAAAAGAAAAGCTAAACATGAATTAAATTGCAAGAAAGTAAACAAAGCAAGTAAGGAAAGAAATCAAACTAGAATCAAGCTCAAGTAGAGAAGTAGAGAATGGATCAATCCTTGTATAGCTCCAAGTTGTCACTCCTTGATGATACAAGCTCTCTCTCTCATACAACTCTCTCTTGCAATGAAATCTAGGGAGAAGAAGATCATAGAGAGCTATAAACCCTAAACAAAAACTAACAAAATTACAAAGCTATTCACTAATCTCTCTCTCTTCTCTGATCAGTCTCAGCTCGCAGGTGAAGGTCCAGTATTTATAGCAGAAATGAGAAGCTTCGAGATCAAAGTTTGTTGCCACAAAATCCGGGGCTCAACGGCCAGGATCTTGCCGCGCCCATGCCGCGCCCCGCGGCAAGATCTGGGCCGTTGATCTGGATTTTTCTGTTGGAGTTTGTTGAGAGTTAGTTTGGCCACGTGGTATATCCAGAATCTTCATTTGTTGCGAGGATCTCTCTGGATCTGGATTGAGATTTGGCTTTATCTTTAATCTTTTAATTAATCACCTTAATTATTGCTAATTAAGGTAATTAATTGGCTAACTCTCCTTTAAGTATGTACCTGCAAATATGTAGAGAAGAAGAGTAAAAATCACATATTTATTTGTAATATGCATGGGAGTTATGATGTAAAATATGCAATATTGGATACTAATCATAACGCCCTATCCTAACTAATCAGGGTTACAACTTAATTAAAAAATTAATTCTGAATAATTAGGATCACCGACTAATATAACCATAAGATTAATAATTTAGGAATATATATATATATATATATATATATATATATATATATATATATATTATATTATATATATATATATATATATATATATTATATAGGGGTTACTGTACCTCAGCCGGCAGGCTGAGAGACTTCTCTCAGCCGGCGGACGTGGCAAAATCACCCACCCCCCATCTGTCATCAATTTTGGCGGACAACTCTAGAAAATCCCGCCCAATTTAATGCCAGTCACCTCAACATTGTAGTTTCCGAAAATACCCTCCCTCACAACTTTCTACCGTATGTAAAAAAAGTTGGCTACCAAAAAAATTTACAGCTCTAAAATTTCAACCGGCGATTCTGATCCAAAATAGTTATTTTCTTTCACAAATTTGATCCTTTTTTAAAGAATATATTTGCAACTGATGGCGCCTAAAAAATCATCCGTGGAAAAAGGTACTACAAAAAAGGATATTTTCAAAATTTTTTAGCGCTTGTGTATTTTAATAGTTTTAAATTTTTTCCAAATTTATTTCCGAGGTCGCAATTTTTTTTAATTTTTTTTTAATTTTGGAACCATGGTCGCAGTTCAGAAAGAGATTTTGAAACTTTAGATGTCGAATAAATTTTTAAATTTATAAATTTTGTAACATGATGATAAAGGTCATATTTTTTTCACCTTTTTTTTATTTTCTTCTATTTTTACTATGTCTTAGTATTTTCGAAAAAATTGATGTGCATACACTGTATGCGACCTCGGTCGCAATTGTTTAAAATATGAGTTGTCGTCTCTTGCGACCAAGGTCGCAGTGTATTTAACGTCATTTATTTTATCATACTTGGGTCGCAGTTGTTTCTGATTGCAGTGTAGTCTTATGCGACCTTGGTCGCAGTGTCGAAACGGGTCACAGTTGTTTTTGATTGCACTGTAGTCTTTTGCGATCTTGCTCGCTGTGTCGACCCTGGTCGAAGTTGTTTCTGATTGCACTGTAGTCTTATGCGACCTTGGTCAAAGTGTCGTCCCTGGTCCAAGTTTATGTTTGCAAAGTATGACTGCGACCGTGGTCGCAGTTTATAAAAGAAAATATGCTTTTTACAACATTGGTCGCAGTGTATGATTGCACTGTAGTCGTATGCGACACTGGTCGCAGTGTCGTCCGGGTGCAAGTTGTTTGTGTTTACATTGTATGACTGCGACCGAAGTCGCAGTTTATTTAAAAACAAATATGCCTTTGACCCCCTTATAATTTTTAAATGGTCATTGGTCTGAACTGTTTATTTTTTCTTACTATGTAGGTGAACAACAGATAAAGGTTCGTCCTCTGAGATCAAGCCTGAAACCTATGTGCGAGTTGATGAAGAAATTTAAAAAGTATATTCACGCAGATTTCGTAGAGGCGATGAACAATACTCCATTTGGCCCAATCTTCATAGCGTTCTACAATGAACAATTTGGGGCTGAAAAGGGACTAAAAATCACCGCCCCACACTTGTCATCAATTTTGGCGGACAAATCTTGAAAAATCCCGCCCAATTTAATGCCAGTCACCTCAACATTCTGAGAGAAAGTAGAACCAGATGAATATAAATATTTTGAACGATGATTCTGGTGAGAGTAATGGTGATGTACCTTATCCGGGCTTGACAATTCATGTGATGAGTATCAACAAATTTTGTGATAACCCAATGTCTTTTGTCCAAAAAAAACGAAGACGAATATGCATCTCAGCAGGACAAGCTACTCTAGTGTTAACTCGACGATGCACTGTAAGCCCCTCTTGTCTTTTGTCACACAACTTCTTCAGACCTTCCTTATTGCAGCAAAATTTTCTGCAAATAATCACAAGGAGGCTTCCGTGACTTATATGTACCTTTTCTTCTCACGCTAAAACCTCTATTCCTTGCAAAACAATTGTAGAAATTGTATGCTTCCATATCCGACAGGAACTGTTTCCCTATAAACTTATCTGAGCTTCCAGACATTTCTCCATGTGCATTCATGTCCTACAAAAAACATTACACGAATTAATGATATAAATATTTTTTAGATATCACTGTAATATAAATATAAATATAGTTTTCAACCAGATTGGTCATAATGCTTCTGCTAATTTTTGAACGATGATAATGGTGAGAGTAATGGTGTTGTACCTTATCCGGGCTAAGTCGCAGTAAATAAAAATAAGATTTCACATACGACATGAAATCTATAATACTCCTTTATTGAAGACTGCGACCTAAGTCGCAGTTATCCGTATGTGAAGAAATCTATATTTCTCCTTACTAAAGACTGCGACTTAAGTCATAGTTATCCGTATGTGAAGAAATCTATATTACTCCTTACCAAACACTGCGACTTAAGTGGCAGTTTCCCGTATGTGAAGAATCTATATTACTCCTTACAAAAGACTGCGACCTAAGACGCATACCCAAAAAAAGATTTCACAGCCGGAGACTACTTTCAAATAAGATTGCGACCGAATATTAAAACGGTCGCATTTCTGAAACTTTAAATCATTTGTTATAGGTCGCAGTACCTCATAGACTTAAAGAGAAAATTCAATATTTAAGAAATTGTTTTTAAAAAAAATGAAACAATTAAAACCTGTTGATCGGCATGCAAAGATGTCAACCCTTCAAGATTTTCAATATTCTGAGAGAAAGTAGAACCAGATGCAATATCTTCCATATTTAGATCGCCAGTAGACTGCTCGGACGTCGACATTTAATATTTTGGAGAAAAAAATGATCTGAAAAGATTTTATATTTTCAGAAAAAAGTTTAACGCAGGCTGAAAAGGAGAAACTAGATCTTTCAAAAAGAGGTAAGAAAATAGGGGGAAAAGTAATTTATATAGAATAACCTAAAACCTATAAAGAGCGGCAAAAAATAATAATAAACAATAAGGAAGGTTACCGAAAGAGTTGCTTTTCATAAGGGGTATTTGGTAATTTAACTTCTTCCTAAAGCGTGCCGCGAGTCAGTGAAGTGACAAATTGAGCCACGTCACCGCAGGCTGAGAGAGTACTCTCAGCCTGCAGGCTGATATACATTTTTCTGATATATATATATATATATAATAAAAAATAATAATTTTGAAGGAATTCAATATGAATACAAAATAATATGCATATATGTATACATAAATAATCGTGTATATAGGGAGATAGTCATATACTTGTACTATTAATAGAATAAAATTTTTTTTGCACATATAGAATCCTTATAATAATTGATTGTACCAGTATTTCACTTTCATCAATACTTGTACATGTATTTACATATATACTTATAATTACCAACAACTTAATTAAATTGAAAAATTAATTGGTGATGTCCTGGAGAGAGATGTCGAGGGGTGGGGATGATCGGGGAAGAAAAATAGAGTGCCCGGGGAGCGAAATGATGTGGTGGCATGATATGTGGATTTTGAATAAAGAACGAAAATAATAAAAAATGGAAAACAATTACTCTAAAATAAAACCCATTTCCTTCCTCACTTCAGCCCAAATTTCTCCTCCGCCTGCCCTGCACCCCGTCATTTTCTTCCATCTACAGCGGGAACTTGCTCTCGTCTCTCCCTCTTTCTTTGATTAAAGATCCAAGGTAAAACACTCCCCCTCTTTCCTTTCTTTCTTTCCTCTCTCTCGTCCCCCCCCCCCCCTCTCTCACATCCTCTCTCTCCTTTTGTTTTTCTTCCCAACCCGCAGCGGCGGCGGCGGCCACCAGGGGCGGCGGCCTTGCTGCTTCCGCGGACGGCGGCCAGGCGCGTGGTCTGGGCAGGCGCAGGCCGGGCCTGGGTGGTGGTGGTGGTGACGAGCATGTGTGCGTGCGTGGAGGTGAAGGAAGCTATGGGGAGTCGGGTATACGTGTAATTCAGGATTGGAATCCATGGGTGAGAGATCTACAAGATCAAAAGGTAAAAACGGCCATTATTTCTAACAAACTGAGTTTAAATCGGTTCAAGTAACTAATCCTAGATTTGTGTATGAGTAGGATTTGCGAGTCGGGAGGGGATTCAACAAGCTAGTCAAGGGAAGCACTTACTGGAAGCTAAGTGAGTAAACTTGAAATTAACTCACATAACTTTGGTGATTATTTGTTACCGATTTAACTTAGAAATTGAACAAAATGTGAATGGTGGGTTTCATAAAACTAGAATAGACAGAACCCTATGTTAGAATACTTGAAATAATCAAAGTGATGATTTCTCATGTTATGTAAATCGATCAATACTTGAATTATTGCTTAAATTTCAAGAAACGATCGAATTATATTAGCAAATTCTATGGCATACATGAACGCATGTATGCTACACCATGGCTCTAACCTAGTTAGACACATGACACATGATATATCAGATACAATATATAACGAGAAAGAATAAGAAATATTGCTCTATGTATGGTTACCATATTGATTCCTTGGTATGGTGTGATATTCTTATCAAGGGAAGAATCTAAGTTATAACATAATGAGGACCATGTATAGATATATGTATGTACAAATCGATGCGGTGAATTGCTTGCTTAATTTCATGAAATATTAAGATCGATTGTGTATGTGTACATTGCTTTTGTATGAAATATTAAGATCGATTGTGTAAGTGTACAATGCTTTTGTATTGCATATGTTGTGTATATGCTTATCCGGAGGAAAGGGCCGTGCGGTAGCCGGTAGGAGGTGGAAGATGGTAGCAATATACTATATTTCTATATATATTATAACGGGGAAGGGCTGTGCGGGAGCCGATAGGAGGGAGAAGACGGTGGCTATATTTTATGTATATTATAATGGAGGAAGGGGTCGTGCTGGAGCCGGTAGGAGGGGAAGACGGTGGCAATATGCTCTCTCTCTCTCTCTCTCTATATATATATATATATATATATATATATATATATATATATATATACAACGGAGAAAGGGGCCAGGCAGTTGCCGGTATAAGACGAAGACGGTGTATCTCTTTCTGCTTCCTGTGTTGTATATGTTGCACTAATCATATGTGTTATAGATTATGATGTAGTAGAAGCTCACTAGAACACGGGTTATTGAACAAAGAAGTATATTCACTTACCAATGTCTTGTACTAAACTGAAGTAAATTTGTGGTAGTTGAGACATCTGGCTAAAATCTAAGAAGACTATAAGAATAAAATGAATTTGCACAACCCAAAAAGAGAGTCCATATTAAGGGAATTCACTAAGAATTACACCTATTACACCTGTTACTCGTAAAAACTATTAAAGACATAATTCTAATATTAATAATTTAAATTACTGAGCTGTCGATCTCACTCCGTTCTTTTTATATATTTTTCAAGTTTTGATAAAGATAAAGAATCAGCTTAGACTATGCAGAGTTGAGGGGAACAATTTTTTTGTGACTTGCTTGTGATAGTTATTTTACTTTGTATCTTCTTACTTTGGTACTTTACTTATCATATGTATATACAAAACTTGTATGTAATTAGTATTTAATTTTGTGGTGGGGAATATAACATTCAATATACATGTTGGAGGTGTAATATTTGGATAAAGATTAGGTGTAGTAAGTCAGGAGTGATGTGTAATTGGGGCAATTTGTATGTATGATTGTGATTGATGTGGGTGAGATGGGACTAGTGAGTTCTTACGCTTATGATTAACTTCAAGATGAAGGATATTTAATGACTCTCTTACATTCGAATTAAGGTACCCGCATATCTTGATTCGAATGGGTCCTATGAGGGGTGCAGGCCTTTTGTATGTATCTCCAGTGGTATTGGACACTGGAATAAGAGTGACTAAAATATCAAACAAGTTAGAGTTAATTCAGAACGTAAGAGTATTTGAGATTAATAATAAACTTGTTAGATAAAAACAGAAAGGATTGAGTGTAATGAAAGAATTTCATACTTGATGATTGCTTGTCAAGCTTTTGCTTTTGAGGTTTGATTATATATGGACCAGATATGATTCTTTCATTCTTGTAGATGAGAGATTCAGATATGCCAGGATTATCATCTGATAGCTCAAGACCAGAGGAGCTCAAGTTGGATAGCGAACACTATGGACTGGGACTATGAGTCAGATGAAACCGATTCAGAAATAATCTTTGCTGGCCATATGGATAGTGATGACGCGACGAGTCTGATGGGACAAGAGGGTATGAATGTGGTGAGTGACGACGAGAGCGCAATAGGAAACCCACTAACGACTGAGACTTATGTAGTTACCGCTAATGATGAAGTAGAGCCCCAAGGGAAGATCTTCTTTGGGGGTATGTGGCGGGATTCAAGCTAGGCTCAAACTGGGACTTATATGATGACTGGAGATGTGATGATGAACCCACAGCGAAAAGTGAGGACCCTGAGGAAGACAGGAAGGATGGAAACTCCGCTAATTCTAGTGCTGCTCCTTGAAGGGAAACAAGGTATATAATATTTCTTTTTGGGAAAAGATATCGCAGGCTCGCGTATTTTAGAGCTTTTTAGATAGGAAAATTTTGTATGTTTTGTAAAGAAGTATGAATGAAAGGTGTACCTTATAATGAATATCCTTTTGTATGTTTTGTATGAACTTATGCTCATAACTGTATATTTTGTTTTAGGAGTACCTTTTGAATTATGAAGAGAAGTAATGTTTTGTATAAAATTTTGCATTATATTATGAATGATGATAAGAAGAATTGGTTGTTTTCATAAAGGGATAAATAAACCCGAACCTTCCTTCACCTGACAGTAAATATAGCACAATTGGGAGCATATATCCCGAGTAACTATGAAAAAATAGTAGAACAAGTTATGGAAGATTATGATTCTCCTGATAGAATGCCAAGCTGGCTAGCTAGCTTGTGGCATATGATAATAAACCGCATAAAGCCCTAGAATAATTTCAAAGAATGAACCCATCAGCCTTTAAAGGGGAATTAGGCCCGATTCAAGCAGAATGATGTCTTCTCCAAAGTGAGAAGAAACTAAGTGTAATGAAATATACTGAAAATCAGAATGTGTCATCTACATCCTTTGTTTCAGGAAGAGACGAAATATTGGTGGGAAGTAGTAAAAAATGAGCAAAGTAATCGAGGGAAGAAATCACTTTTGACTTTTTAGTCAAAAAGTTCAACGAGAAATATATTGCAGGTATAGTAAAAGACAAACTTGCGATGAAATTTTAGAAACTGTAATAAGGATAAATGATAGTAAGTCAGTATGAAATTAAGTTTACTCAGTTATCAAGATATGCTGGGAAGCTGGTATCTGAGGAGGACGAAAGGAAAAACGGTTTGTGAAGGGCTTGAAGCCGGAGATTAGAAGCAAACTAATTCCAATCCAACTACAATTTTATAGTCAGGCTGTGGAGAAGGCGCTGGAGATTGAGCGGGATATATAAGAAAGTTAGATATTAGGGCTCAGGAGCTACCTCCCACTAAACGCCTTCGATATCCCGACATACCGAGATTTGTAACACCCAACTTCAGACTTGATGGAGTTACATGATCTTCAGCAACACCAACCCAGAGAGCCGTTGTAGGCTCGTGCCCAAGAGAATAAGGTTTCTGCAAGGACCACCACCTGTACCCTTTCCACAATCATAATCGTACTGTTAGCTGTGCTTTCACCAAACAGTGTTTTACCTTCGGTAAAATTGGACATCTGAGGAGGGATTGGTCAACCTTAATGGATATCCAGGTGTCAGTAAGAGGATAAGAAGGCAGACCTCAGGCATCGCCCTGCCAGGAGGACCGTTCTATTGCTCTTCGTCGATCTGCCAGCACAACTCGACCAACAATGACTCAGGCTTCCATACAAGAACCCAGGACCTAAGGAAGGATGAATGCCTTGACTCAGCACGAGGACTGAGCATCCAATGTAGTAGTTGAAGGTATTATTTGTTTAGCTGGAAATATTGCTCAAGTATTATATCCCGATCCTACACATTTCTTTATTTCTTCTGCATTTGCATCAAGATTGAACAAAGAACCTGAAACTTTGAAATTTCAGCTTGTAGTGTCCACCTATGTAAGTGCTGAATTGATAGCTATTAAGTATTATAGGAGGTGTGAAATTGTCATAGGGAAAATGAAGACATACAGATTTGGTAAAACTAAGAGAAATAGAATATGATCTCATTCTAGGAATGAATTGATTGTCAACTCATCATGCACATGTAAATTGTTAGCAGAAGAAGATAACTTTTAAGATGGAAGGAGCCCCAAATATGTGTTTGAAAGAATGAAAGATAAATTGAATATTCCAATAATTTCAGGCATAAAGGCCACCAGATTGTTATGACATGGGTGTCAAGGATTTCTGGCAACAGTAATAGATAAGAAAGATGATGAGGTAAAAATTAAAGACATAGTAGATGTAAGGGAATATTTTGATGTATTTCTGGAACATTTACGGGGCTTACCCCCATATAGGAAAGTAGAATTCTCTATTGACTTATTACTCGGAATAAATCCTATATCAAAGGCTCCTTGTAGAATGACACCAATAGAAATAAAAGAATTAAAAGATCAGTTACATGAGTTATGAGATTTGGGATTTACTCGACCTAGTGTGTCACCGTGGGGAGCTCGTGTATTATTTGTAAAGAATGATGAAAGGATAGTCTGTGTATATATTACAGAGAATTGAATAAAATCACTATTAAGAATCGATATTCACTCTCAAGAATTGATGATCTTTTTGATCAACTTCAAGGCGCCAGTGTATTTTCCATGATATATCTAAGATCAAGATACCATTAATTGAAGATTAAACCAGAAGAGTACCTAAGACCGCTTTTAGAACCAGATACGAACACTATAAATTTCTAGTGATGCCAGTTGGACTAACCAACACCCCAATGGCATTTATGGATCTAACGGACAAAATATTTCAACCATATCAAGATCAGTTCATGGTGGTGTTTATTGATGATATATTGATTTACTCTAAAAGCGAAGAACGTGAGAAGCACTTGAGAATAGTACTATAACTATTGAGAGAGAAACAACTTTATGCAAAATTTAAGAAGTGTGAGTTTTGGCTAGATCAAGTTAGATTCCTCAGACACATCATAACTAAGGAAGGCATTTCAGTGGATCCTGTAAAGATAGAAACAATTAAAGTTTGGCCACGACCTGCTAATGTCACAGAAGTAAGAAGTTTCTTAGGGTTAGCTGGATATTATTGGAGATTTGTGGAAGGATTTTCCAGGATAGCAATACCCTTAACCCAGTTGACCAGAAAAGGCATTAAGTTTCATTTGGGAGAAAGTCAGGAGAAAAGTTTTTAAGAGTTGAGGGATAAGTTAACTTTGGCCTTAATCCTAACTATGCTCCTAGGGACCGAAGGATTAAACCAGAAGTTGTATCTAAGACTGCTTTTAGAACCAGATATGAACACTATGAATTTCTAGTGATGCCATTTGGACTAACCAACACCCCAACGATATTTATGAATCCAATGAATAGAATATTTCAACCATATCTAGATCAGTTCATGGTGGTGTTTATTGATGATATATTGGTTTACTTTAAGAGCGAAAAAGAACATGAGAAGCACTTGAGAATAGTACTATAACTATTGAGAGAAACGACTTTATGCAAATTCAAGAAGTGCAAGTTTTGACTAAATCAAGTTGGATTCCTCGGACACATCATAACTAAGGAAGGCATTTCAGTGGATCTTGTAAAGATAGAAACAATTAAAGTTTGGTCACGAACCGCCAATGTCACAGAAGTGAGAAGTTTATTAGGGTTAGCTAGATATTATCGGAGATTCCTGGAAGGGTTTTCCAGGATAACAGTACCCTTAACTCAGTTGACCAGAAGAGGCATTAAGTTTTACTGGGGAGAAATCCAGGAGAAAAGTTTTCAAGAGTTGAAGGATAAGTTAACTTCGGCCCCAGTCCTAACTATGCCCTCAGGGACCAAAGGATACTTCATATATAGTGATGCATCAAAAGTGGGATTAGGGTGCGTATTGATGCAACATTGTAAAGTTATTGCATATGCTTTTAGGCAGTTGAGAAATCATAAGAAGAATTACCCGACGCTCGATTTGGAATCGGCTGCAGTTATATTTGCTTTAAAG
Source organism: Agave tequilana (assembly GCA_038442645.1). Classification (NCBI taxonomy): domain Eukaryota; kingdom Viridiplantae; phylum Streptophyta; class Magnoliopsida; order Asparagales; family Asparagaceae; genus Agave; species Agave tequilana. The sequence continues at coordinate 38,017 of JAVJIF010024540.1, forward strand.
ATATGATAGCATTATTTGTATGGTGTATCTTATGATATATATACAGACCATAAGAGCCTAAAATATATATTTACCCAGAAGGAACTAAAAATGCTCCAGAGAAGATGGCTAGAACAAAGTATGTCTGGATATCGAGGGCGTTTAGTGGGAGTAGCTCCTTGGCCCTAATATCTTGGCTTTCTTGCATATCCCGTTCAACCTCCAGCACCTTCTCCACGACCTGATTATAAACTTATAATTGGAATGAGATTTGTTTGCTTATAATCTCCGGCTTCAAGCCCCTTACAAGCCTTTTGTCTTTTCTTCCTCCTCAGATGCTAGCTTCCCAGCATATCTTGACAACTGAGTAAAATTAACATCATATTGGCTTATTGTTGTTTGTCCTTATTTCAGTTCCTGGAACTCCATTGCAAGTTTGTCTTTTATTATACCTGGAATATATTTCTCATTAAACTTTTTGAGTAATTTCTTCTCTCGAATACTTTGCTTCATTTTGACTACTTTCCACTAATATTCTCTCTCCTTGAAACATAAAGAATGTAAATGATACCTTCTGATTTTCAGTACATTCCATTACACTTAGTATCTTCTCAATTTGGCGAAGCTATCCTTCTGCTGCTTGAATTGAGTCTGATTTTCCTTTAAATGCTGGTAGGTTCATTTTCTAAAATTGTTTTAGGTTTTTATGCGATTTATTATCCTTTGCTACAAGCTGGGCAGCCAGTTTGACTTTCTATTGGGAGCTCCCTGATCTTATATAACTTGTTTTACTATATTTTCATAATTGCTCGGGGGATGTATGCTCCCAATTGTGCTATATGGTAGGGCAACGCCTTTCATATTACTGTCAAGTAGGGAAGATTCAGTTCCATTTATCCCTATATGAAAACAATCAGTTCTCATCAACATCATTCATAATATAGTACAAAATTTTATATATATTCATAATCCAAAAAGTACTTCTAGAATAAAATATACAGTTATAAGCATAAATTCATACAAAATATACAAAAAATATTCATGATAAGGTACACCTTTCATCATGGTTCAAAGTCGCGGTCTCGGCCGCTGACTCGGCTGGCACTGAGACGGATCGATCACGGTGACTCGGATCGGTCTCGGGCGATACGCGAAAAACGCTACATAGAATGCTCATAAAATTTTGAAAAAATCAAGATAAATCGTAAAAAAATGTAGACATCAAAATTCATGTACCACATGTTCAAAACAAATTTGTTTGGGAGGTAATTGGGAAATATAATAATTTGAGAGTAAATTCAGAAATATAAAAGATTTGAGGGAGTAAATATAAAAAATTCAAAATAAAAAAAGAAAAGATTAAGGGGGAGAGAGATCGGGTGAGTGGATCTCTCCCTCCCTCTGGCTCTATCTCTCTCGTCTCTCCCTCTCCCTTCTCTTTCTACTCTATATATCTGGCTCCCTCTCCCTCTCTCTCTTCTATCTCCCCCTTCCGCCACTCTTAGAGAGTGGAGAGTAGGGAGAGGGAGAGATTGAGAGAGACATGGCGAGAGAGCAGGCGGCAGCGAGCGGGCAGGTGGCGAAGCCCTAGATCCCAGGTAATTTGGTTTTTTCTTTTCTTTTTTCTTTTAAACAGACTCGGCCTTGACTCGGAGCTGACTCGGCCGGCCGAGTTAGTTCGAGTCATATTATGACTCGGCCGAGTCAGCTATGAGTCAAGGTCGAGTCAGTTGTTTGTGAGTGGATCCTTTGAATCGGGTCTCAGACTCGTTTCGATCGATGCTGAGACGGATACGACTCACCAAGTCGTATTCGACTCGGCTGAGTCTTCGAACCGTGCTTTTCATGCATATTTCTTTACAAAACATACAAAATTCTCTTATCCAAAAAGCTCTAAAATATGCGAGCTTGTGATCTCTTTTCCCCAAAAGAAATATTAGACACCCTGTTTTCCTTCAAGGAGTAGCGCTAGAATCAGCGGAGTTTTCATCCTCGCTGTCTTCTTCATGGTCCTCTTCTTTAGGGTTCTCACTTTGCATTGTGGGTTCATTATCGCATCTCCAGTCCTCATGGTCATCATATAAGTCCCAGTTTGAGCCCAGCTTAAATCTCACCACATACCCTTAAAGAAAATCTTCCCTTAGGGCTCTATATCATCGTTAGTGGTATCTATATGAGCCTCAGTCATTGGTGGGTTTCCTATTGCGCTCTCGACGTCACTTACCACGCTTATATCCTCTTCTTCATATGGTCAGTAAAGATTATTTTTGAATCGGTTTCATCTGACTCATATTCCCAGTTCATAGTGTCCGCTATTCAACTCGAGCTCTCTGGTCTTGAGCTATCAGATGATAATCCTGGCATAGCTGAATCTCATTTGTCGGAATAAAAGAATAATATCAAGCCCATACTCGAAAGTAAAAGCTTGATAAGAAATCATCAAGTCTGAAATTCTTTCATTATACTTAACCCTATTTATTTCTATCTTTCAAGGTTTATTATTGATCTCGAATGCTCTTACGTTCTGAATTAACTATGACTTTCTTGATATTTTAGCCACTCTCTCATTCTAGTGTCCCATATTATTGGAGATCCATACAAAGGGTACGCGTCCCTCATAGGACCCATTCGAATCAAGATATGTGGGTATCTTAATTCAAATATAAGAGAGCCGTTAAATATTCTGCATCTAAGGTTAATCATATGCGTAAGACCTCACTATCCCTCTGTATCATCCACATAATTCACACAATAATACATACAAATTGCACACAATTATACATCAATTCTAGCTTATTACACCTATCTAAATTAATCTTATATCTAAACCTCGCTATGATATCAACTGTAACAGTCCCAAATGTTAACTATAATATTAGTGTAACAACTTCCAATTAAACCATAGTCTCCTTACTTTTTCCAAAATTTCGGCAACACGTCGCTTAAAAGTATGGGGCTATCGTGATACAAACATAACGATTTTGGCTCACAACGGCCTACTTATTTTTCATATAACAATTTCGGTCCACATGGCCTACTTATTTACATCCAAAATGATTCATAATAGCATGACACTAATAAAAAATAAGTTCTATTCTCCACTATTGTTGAAGTTAACCAACTAGTTCTTATCTAAATATTACACCTCAAACATATTTGCTAAATGTTATATTTTCTACTATAAATATTAAATACTACTTACATATCATAAGTTTCGTTTATACATATGATAAGTAAAGTGCTAAAAGTAAAAAGATATAAAGTAAAATAACTATCACAAGCAAGTCTCAAAAGTGTCGTTCTCCTCAACTCTTCAGAGTATAAGCCGATCATGTACCTTTATCAAAACTTGAAAAATATATATAAAAACGGAATGAGCTCGACAACTCAGTGAGTAAACTAGTTTAAATTGTTAATCTTAGAATTCTGTCTTTAATAGTTTTTATGAGTAATAGGTATAATTCTTAGCGAACTACCTTAATATGAACTCTTTTTTCTGGTTATGCAAACCTAATCCATTTTATTCTTATAGTTTTCTTAGATTTTAGAGATGTCTCAGCTCCCACGATTCCTACTTCAGTTTAGTATAAGATATTGGTAAGTGAATATACTTCTCTAGTTCCTAACCCGTGTTTTAGTGAGTTTCTACTACATAACAATTAATAACACATACGATTAATGCAACATCTTCGCCCTCCTATCAATACAGGAAGCAGAAAGAGATACGCCGGCTTCGCCCACCTATCGGCTGCCGCCCGACCCCTTTCTCCGTACTAATATATATATGTATATAGTATATTTTCATGTCTTCCCCTTCTACCGGCTCCAGCTCAATCCCTTCCTCTGTTATAATATATATATATATATATATATATTATATATATATATATATATATATATATATATATATATATTATATTATCACCGTCTTCCCCCTTCTACCGGCTCCTGCACGGTCCTTTCCTCCGGATAAGGATATACACAACATATGCAATACAAAACCAATGTACACATACATAATCAATCTTAATGGCTTAGATTCTGAAGAGTTGAGGAGAACGACACTTTTGTAACTTGCTTGTGATAGTTATTTTATTTTGTATCTTTTTGGTTTTGTTACTTATCATATGTATATAATAAACTTGTCATATGTAATTAGTAGTTGATGTTTGTAGTGGGGAATGTAACATTTCGTATACATGCTGGAGGTGTGATATTTAGATAAGGACTAGTTGGTTAACTTTAGCAATAGTGGAACTTGATTTCTATTGGTGTCATGTTATTATGAATCATTTTGAATGGGAGTAGAGTGTGTGAAATTTTATGATAATGTTGCTATGTGATATATAGATAAGTAGGCCGTGTGGGCTGAAATTGTTGCATGAAAAATAAGTAGGCCGTGTGGGCTGAAATTATTGGAAAATAAGTAGGCCGTTGTGAGCCGAAATCGTTATGTTTGTACCATTTTGAAAAAAAAGGGGAGTGATTTAATTGGAAGTTGTCAGATTAATTCTATAGTTAGCATCTGGGACCGTTACACGAACCCTATGTTTCTCAGTGTTCTGGAGCAGTGGTGGATGCAGCTTAAAGAAATTCTACTGTTTGAAGTAGGTTTTGTACAAATAAGTGAGGAATTGAGGGGTGATCAAGGAGAACTCAATTCTACAATAATTTTGCGGCACACCTGACCAGTTATCCCCCTCTCCCCCGCGTCTTTGAAATTTGGTTCTGCCACTGGTGGCATTTGTACTCAAGTTTGGAGTTCAATTGACCTGGGGCCTATCTGAATGTAATATTCAAAGATACCTATTTGATTAATGTTTGTGGAAATGCGAAACTCTCAATGTCTCATTCAGTTAGTCAGAAGAAATCATAATCCATTAGTAGTGTGTTTGGCTAGTTAGAAATTAATGGACAGATTTGAGACGGGGAAGACTGGTCGTGCTTGTTTAGGTTAATCAAAATAGCCCAATTTGTTTGTCAAAAAAAGATTCTCTGATCGTAAGATTTTAAATGGCACTCCCTGTTAAGGTGACGTGGAACAGGAGAATGACGGTTATCTGATGAGAATTTCATGCGAGTCTTCCTAAGAAATGTTTTTTCCACTCTATTGGTGAAATTAGGGGGAAAAAAGATACATGTTCTTACAAGAAGTCTCAAATTCAAATCTTTTTTCTTTTTCCTACAATCGATTATAGGATGGAGAGCACGAGACAACACAAATTAATGCAAGCAAAAAAATACAAATTTTTATATTGCACGAAACACACTCTCATGACTATCCCACACGAAATGGTATTAGTGTGCTTGCAATGAAATATATGATGATCAACACTGAATCCAAATATTGATTTCTGGATGATAATCGACTTCCCATACAGTTCACTTTAATGTTAATTATTATATTAAATAAGTTTTAATATCATACAGTTAATTTCAATTTCAAAGACTAATTACACTATCCATGCTCTTATTTGCAAAATTTTTGTCTTATGGAGCCAAAATGAGATCAATGTAGTGGAAGAAACTACCTTACTCCTGTATTTTGAAGCACAATATTGACAACGAAATCAAGTAAAATGCTTCAATAATTTGTAAATAAAGTTGATTAATCTGAAAGAGTTATCTTTTGTGTTTGTTCAATATGTAAAGGTATCTTCAATAATCGTCTAGCCCTTAAGTGCTCGGCAACCATGTTACCCACATTTGTATCTAATGGCATGTGCAATAACTGTTAGTTACTCTCTTTTCTTTCCTTTGAAACATGTTGTCTTATATCTTGGTTGAGCCTTGCTGGTTCTCCTCTTACCAATAGAAGGCCCACAATTAAGATTGGGTCTATATTCCTTTTTCTAATGGGTTTAGGCTATAAGCAACTCACACCTGTTGCTTTATTCATCCCGGCTCATTTACATAAATGTGGAGGGTCCATTTAAATCTAAACATGTAACTTATATACAATCTTTTGAGACTATTATCTTTATATCAAGAATAAAAATATTGTACAAGTCATCTGAATCAAGTGAGTTGAGATTCATCCTTTTAATAGGAATATAATAAGTGCGATTAATTTGGAGGAACACAAAAGATTTTACTGGACAAATCATACAAGTAGGGGTTAATGGTCCAATGCAAAAAATAACTAGGACATAATGGCAGGAGAGTACTTTTCATACCCAGTGTACCCTACCAATTATATATCCAAGAAAGAAGCAAACAAAACTCTTATCACCTTGTTATTAATACAATGCATCCCAACTATTTATACTTGGGCATGCAAATCAGCAACACAGAGGTGAGTAGCAAAAGATTTTCTTTCTATTACTGGCCTCTGACCAGATTATATCATGCTAATCTGGATTCTCCCCTAAACAAGAATCTCTCATTGAGATGTAGGTGTTCATTTGTTGCGTGAGAGAATCTCCAAAAGATCTAAAAACAATCGAATATTGGATTTTAGGATCTAAACTAAAAATTGCAAAAGCAACTGAATGTTAAGATTTTTGGATTTGCTTTAAAAGTTATTATGAAAAGTAGAAAAGATTTTTCTCTCCACTTTTTATGCATCTTTCAGCCCTTTTCTTTCTGAATACAAATGTTGAAGTAGTCTTATATGATTGTGTCACTTAGAATTCACTGGAGTCCCTTTAATCTCTCTCAATTTCCTCCCTTAGTGTGAACAAATATGTAAAAAGCTTTGAGAGGAGTCACTTTGGGGACTCCGAGATTTGTTCCAAACAAACAAATAACCTTGTACTATTCAACAACGGCACACAGTTCATGGATAACATTGTAGGAGTGATAATTAGGTTGGGTTAACGTCTACCTGGCACAATTATAGCCTTAACCGAACTGGACCCAATTAATAGTGAGTCAAGGGCCGTATTCCATGCTTGACATGAGATACATTCCAGGAATCTTATCTCAAACTTGCATATCCATTTAACCAAAATTTCTGAATGAAAAAATTTGCAGACTAGTAATCGCTAATCAACTACATGTTAAATCTAACACGATTTATCAAAAATCACTCAGTTTTTATAGCAAATAAATAAAAAATCTAAGTCAAATTACAGTCCAGATAAGTTCTTGCAGCGTCAAGAATCTTATAAAAAGATTTCTAATATATAAATTAACAAAATCATAGTTAAAAAAAAATCCAAACACAAACTTATAAAAATTTTAAAAAAAATAGCAGAAGTATTTGTCTAAGGTTTAGGATTTTCTTCAAGATTAAAAAGGGACGACAGGCTGGGACAAAGGCATTGACCGGTTGCAACTCATAGGGCATATGATGAATGCGTTAATATAGAGATACTTTCTTCCCTTTTAGGAGGTTGTGGTTTGGATCTTCTCATCTGTAATGGGTAAGGAAATTTCCAAATTAGTTTAGAAGATGTACTATTGAGACATACTACACAAAGTCTGACTTCACGGAATACAGATGTCACTAGGCTTGGCTAGCGGTTCGTGGAGGCTCATCAATAGTGTATAGAAGTTTCATAAGGAGATTACTAGCAGTTCGTAGGTTGACTTGTCGTGATTCATGTGCGCGCAACATGAGTCCCTTCCATGGGAGCTTTTTTCCCCCTCATGGTTGAAGGTTATTATTAATTTTTTCACTACATAGGTTGTGATGTAAACTCACAGGTCTTTCTCAAAATGAGGTTTATTTTCTTAATACCTCCTTAAACTTTCTTGACTTTTCTCAGAAACCCCCTCAACTTCTAAATCTCAAAATATCCTCTTCAACTATCTTTTCTCAATTTAACCCATAACGGGGTTAACAACGAGCTGGAAATGCCTTTCTTGCCCTTCCCCTCATAAATAAACACGTGCAAGACACGTGATGAGCTAAGGGTAATCTCGTCATTAAAAAGACACGTGAAAGTCACGTGACCATTGGTGAGACAAACAATTAATAGAGAGTTAATGGAGGGAGTTTTTCTATGAACTTTGAAGACAGTAGAGGGGAGTGTTTGAGATTTTGAATGATAGGGGGGTTTATGAGAAAACTAGAAAAGTTTAAGGGGTACTAAAAAAATAAGCCCAAAATAAAATACCTAAAAAACCAATCAGTTAATCTGGTCGGTATGATGATTGCATATCGACCTGGACCCCCCAGATTCGTGCGCCCTCGTCCGGATCCGGGCTGGTGCCCGGACCTGATCCGATGTTTGATATTTTTAAAATAAAACATGCAAAAGAGTTGTATGTGCTTGGCTGTGATTCACTGACGTGCATGGGCTACTTAGTTCAAACAACTAGTGCATGTTTTTTCATGCATGCATCTGTCTCTCTCCAACGACTAATTATCCAACGGGTTTCTCCTTTTGAATTCGCGGTTTCATTGACCGATGCAAGCAGTTACATTAACCGATGCAACCGTTCGGTTATAACCTTTGGGCTTCAACTGCTGTATGGGTTTTTCTATATATAGCCTAGGGGTCTTAGGAGAAAATCACAACTCAAAAGAAAAAACAAAGCTCTTTTTTTCTCACACTTTCTAAGCGTGATATTATTGTGAATATACAATAATTGTGGTATGTATAGACAAGAGTATAATCTAGAATTGAGTTCAAGAGTTTTGAATATTTGCAATGCACACAATATTCAAAGAAATACGTTATATCTTGAGAATAGATTGCCTGAACCCGGTGCATTATAAGGGGCAATTTCTGTTCTAAAGTCAGTGATAATATCACACCTCGAATTTACGTCAGAACCTTCTTATTCTTAGTTTATCCAGACACTATTTTCCAACACTATTTTTCAACAGTTTAGAACATAAATTGTACTTTGCCATGGATAAGACTGAGGAAAAAGTTCACAAATCTGTGAAGCCCAAGTCTTTTGAAGGGGTAGTGGATCAACCCTGAAGATTGATCAGCGTCGAATGAAATTATGGTAGCGTCGAATGAAATTCTGGTTGACAAACCTGAAGATTTTTACACCATCACTGGTCCCGTCTCTCCTCCTACTACCAATGGTAGTGGATCAGAGCCAGGAAATTCTGATAAATATACAAAATTCTTAACTGATGGCTATACTTGTTATGGTTATATTCTAAGTGCTCTGAGTAATGCACTTTATGATCTTTACTGGGATACCACTAATTTGAAAGAATTGTCGGATGCACTTGAAAAGAAGTAAGGAAAAGAGAATGCCAGAGAATTGCACCGTAGGTGAGTACTTCGATTTCAAAATGGTGGATGAAAACACATGCTTGAACAAACCTATCAAATTCAGAGGATCATTGGAAAAGGAATCCCTCTCTCCATGAAAGGCTGCAGGTTCCAGCTTTTATCGACAAGATTTCACCCTTTTGGAGTGGTTTTCAAATCACTCTTAAACACAAAAGGGAGGCAATGACACTAGATGATCTGATAGTGTCAATTCAAATTGAGCAGAAACATCAGAACAAACATAAGCCTCTACAACTTTCCTCAAATTCAGAAATGCAAGGTAATGCCAATGTCGTTATCGCTAAGAAAGATAAACAGTTTGGTAATAATAAGTTTGAGAAACTTTAAACCTTCTGGTTGAGTATAAAAGGACCAAAAGCAAAAGACTCACAATGTTTGTGGAAAGATGGGCATTTTGCAAACAATGCAAATTTCGGAAAAGCAAGGAATGTCGAGAATCGATCAACAAGGATATTTTTTTCAACAAGCTAACACGATTACTAGTATTTCTTCAAGGTCAGAAGTACCTAATTTGAAATATTTATGGCTTATCAACCCACAAATTGGTATGTTGATACAGGAGCAAATGTTCATGTATGTTCTGATATTTTTTCTTTTATTTCTTACCGGAATATTCGAGGAAGAACTGTGACCATGTGGAACTCCACTGTTGCACAAGTGCTTGGACAAGGGAGAGTTGATTGTGTTTTACTTCGGGAAACATGATTACTCTTAATGATGTGCAATATGTTCCAGAAGTTAGGAAAAATCTTGTTAGTGGAGTGCTTTTAAATAAGGAAGGATTTAAATTGATTTTTGAATGTAATAGGGTTGTAATAATCAAGCACAATATGTTTATTGGAATTGAATATGTACATGATGCTTTGTTTAAACTGAGTTCTATTTTTAATTTCAATAATATTTTCTCTATGATTATTAATATTGAATCCCAAAACATTTGGCATGCTAGACTTGATCATGTGAATGCTCATACTATTATGAGAAAGATGTACTTAGATCTTATTCCAAAGTCTAGTATAGATTTAAGTGATAAACGTGACATATGTGTTCAATCAAAAAACTTAGAAAATCTGTTAATTTTGTTTCTTGTACCTTTACCTTATTAGAACTCATACACAATGATACTTATGAATTAATGGAGTTCTAACTTGAAGGAGAAAAGATACTTTATTACTTTTATAGATGATTTTTCTAGATTCTGTCACATTTATTTACTTAAATCTAAAGATGAAGCTTTTAGTAAATTCTGTCTTTTCAAATTGAAAGTTCAAAACCAAACTGAAAAGAAAATTAAAAGGCTGAGATCTGATAGAGGTGGAGAATATCGTTCTTCTGAATTTATAAGATTTTGTGAAAATAATGGTATTATTCATGAGACTACATCCACTTACTCACCACAATCAACGGTGTGGTAGAAAAGAAAAATACAACTTTTATTGATATGATAAACTTTATGTTATCAAGTTTTGGACTTTATAAAAATTTGTGGGGAGAAACTTTATTTTTTGCTTGCAAAATTCTGAATATGATTCCATATAAGAAATCTGATAAAACCCCCTTTGAGCTTTGGCATCAGAGAAGATCTAGTTTCAAATTTCTGAAAGTATAGGGATGTCTTACGAAAGTTAAGATCTCTAATGCTAAAATTAATAAATTAGGCTCTTAGACTTTTGATGGCATTTTTATTGGTTATGCACATCATAGTCATGCCTATAGATTTCTTGTTTAGAAATCTGAATTTTCTCATATAGGTAATACCATTAAAGAATTTAATGATGCTACATTTTTGAAGAAAATTTTCTAGTAAAAAATATTATTGTACCAACGGATACTCCTATATCTTCACAGGATATTGAAAGAAGACGAAAAGAACCTATCATATAAATATGTAGGTCTGTAAGACAAATGATCGAAAAGAACTTTGGTGATGATTTCGTTACTTACAATATCAAGGAAGATCCATTAACCTTTAGTGCTACAATAACAAGGTGATGCTCCATTTTGGAAAGAAGTTGTAAAGAGTGAAATTGACTTTATTATGGCTCATGGAACATGGGTTCTAGCAGATTTACCATACCTACTGGTATTAAACCAGTTGGGTGTAAATGAATTTTTAAAAGGAAATTAAATCCTGCTGATTCCATAGATAAATATAAAGCTAGACTCATGGCTAAGGGTTTCAAACAAAAAAAGGTTTGGATTATTTCGTCACATACTCTCCCGTGTCTAGAATGAGTAGTACGGTGTCTAGAATGAGTAGTACTATTTATCTACTCATTGTGTTGGTTGCTTCCTATAAACTTAAGATATATCAAATAGATGTTAAGACTGCATCTCTTAATAAAGATTTAGAAGAGAAAATTTATATGGAGCAACCTGATGGATTTGTAATTCCTAGACATGAAAACAAAGTATGTAAGTTGGTTAAATCCTTATATGGATTAAAACAAGCTCCTAAGCAATGACATGAAAAAATTGATAGCATTTTCTTTAAGATGGTTTAATATTTGTGATTAGAAAAATATGTTTATTGGAAATCCTTTTATAATTTATTGATTACTATGTGTCTATATGTGGATGATATTCTCGTCTTTGAGAATAACATAGATAAAATAAATGAAACAAAGGATATTCTGAAAAATAATTTCGAGATGAAAGATATGGGGATAGCAAATGTGATTTTATGAGTTAAACTTAACAGGACTAATTAGAGTATATAGATAACTCAATCTCATTATATTAAAAAATATTTAAAGAGATTTGGTTATTTGGAATGTAAACATGTAAGCACTCCTTATGTAAGTACTCTTTATGACCCAAGTATCAAATTTAAATAAAATTGTGGGAAAAATGTATCTCAATTAAAGTATTCACAAATCATAGGAAGTTTAATGTATCTTGCCAATTGCAGTAGGCCAGATATTTCCTATGTCGTGGGAATATTAAGCAAATAATAATCCTGATCATTCTCATTGGAATGCAATTAATTTGTTACTAAGGTATCTTAAAAGATTCATGCATTCTAGTATAGTGTATATTGGATATCCAACTGTACTTGATGGACACAATGATGCAAATTAGATCTCGAATTCAGAAGATACAAAGGCCACACGTAAAAATGTGTTCACACTTGGTGGTGCAGTAGTTTCATGGAGGTCCTCGGAGCAGACTTTAATCACTAAGTCTACGATGGAGGCTTGACTGGTTGCTCTAGAGTTAGCTGGGAGTGAAGCAGAATAACTTAAGGGATTTTTATCCGAGATACCTACTATAAAAAAGCCAATACCTGCTATACTCATATATTGTGATAATCAAGCAACTCTAGCAAAAGTGAAAAGTAAGAATCATAATTCAAAGTCATCATGTCATAGTGAATTGAGATATAAGATTCTTAGAAAGCTAAATACAATCGGGATAATAACTTTAAGTTATGTTAGGTCAGAGGAGAATTTAGCTGATCATCTTATAAAAGGATTGCCTAGAGGACAAGTCCTTGAATCCTCGATTAGGATGGGACTAAAGCCTGTATTATAAATCATCGTTAGCAGCAACCCAATCTTATTGAATGGAGATCCCAGGATTAAGGTTCAATGGGTAAAACAAGCTTATTGGGTGATTAAGCTGAGTGCTTAAATAAATTTTAAATAGTCATTTCCTAAAAATCAGTGCGTGCCTGCTGATATTAAGGAAGACAAATTTCTGAATGAGAACAAGATAGTCTAAGATAGGGTATAGCAGGATAGCCTTTGAGATCGCCACCTATATGAGCGTGATTGTGAGGCCGCAATTTATGAGAATTGGAAGGGCTTGTTCTTTAGATCACTCATGAAAAACAAGATACTATTGCATGACCATAAAGCAAAACCTTGATGGAACTCAATAGATATTTATATTATGTTGTTAGACATGATAAAAACCCAGTATAAGGATCCAAGTTCAAAACTTTGGCTACTTAAGACTTGCATGGTTGGAATCATGTCAACTAGGTGTAGGTTCAAGTCCTAAAGACACCTATCATCGAAAGCATAGTATGCTTTCTGTCTGTCTAAAATATTTTCAAATCAAGTTAAGTTTTTTTATTTCAAAAATAGTGGGGGATTGTTGGATATTTTTAAAATAAAACATGCAAAAGAGTTGCTTGTGCTTGGCTGTGATTCACTCACGTGCATGTGTTACTTAGTTCAAACGGCTAGTCCATGCTTTTTTCTTGCATGCATCTCACTCTATCTCTCCAACGGCTAATTATCTAACATGTTTCTCCTTTTGAATTTTGCGGTTTCATTAACCGATGCAAGCTGTCGGTTATGACCTTTGGGCTCCAACTGCCGTATGTGTTTTTCTATATATAGCCGGGGGGTCTTAGGAGGAAATCACAACTAAAAAAAAAATCTATTCTTTCTTTCACTTTCTAAGTGTGATATTATTGTGAGTATTCAGTAATTGTGATCTGTATAGACAGCAGTATAATCTTGAATTGAGTTCAAGAGTTTTGAATCTTTGCAGTGCACGCAATATAAAAGAAATTCGTTGGATCTTGGAGATAGATTGCCTGAACCCAGTACACTGTAAGTGGGCAATTTCTGTTCTAAAGTCAGTGATAATATTATATCAGAACCTTCCTATTCTCAATTTATGCAGACACTATTTTCCAACATCCGACCCTATAGCAGCCCTATTTATTGGGCCAATCTCGCAGATTCACCCTTTTAAGGACAATTTTTGAATTAAGCTCCAATTTTAAAAATAATTTAAAAAAAGACTCCCTCTAAAAATATTTGTAAAAATCGACCTCTGACATGTCACGTCGGCCCGCAGCGCCAATGTGCCATGTCTCGCTGGTGTCATATGTTTTAAAAAACTCTGGGGTTGACAATCACGCAGAAAAATATCATTTTTTTTAACTTTATAACAAACTCGGGTTGGAAACCCCGGAGTTCAAAGACGCAAAAAAAAAGTTTGTAATTTTTTTTGGTCTACTTAGGTTGTTGACGTAAAAGAATATTTCAGTAATTTAATATTAAGTGCACAACATAACCATAATCCAACCAAAAGGTAAGCAATTAGAAGGAGAACTGCTAATTTGGCATTCTTAATACTATGCATAATCATCATGAGAACTCTTATATATTCTGTTAAGCTTGTTGTTGATCATAGTTGCATTGTTTTGGCATTACTTCGGCCTTGGCAAGGTCAGAGTTCAAAAAACATGTGTTGAGAACTCCTCTCTTGCCAAGGCCAGAGTTTTCATTATCGGTTTTCAAAACTTCGGCCTTGGCGAGGCCGGAGTTTTTTAAACCACCCACCCTAACGAGATGTGCCACGCTGCGAGGAAGTCGGCCGTTGGCCGACGTGGCGTGTTAGAGGTCACTTTTGATAATTATTTTCAGAGGGAGTCTGTTTTTAAAATTGTTTTTAAAATAGGGACTTAATTCAAAATGTGTCCCCCTTTTAGTTCTCCCTTCAAATTCGCGCAACCCTAGGGCCAAGTCCCTTTGGTATAAAAAAATTCGGATTTGTGTCTATTTCATGGGACCTTGGACGCCGCTTGGACTCAATGACCCTCCCGCCCCCATGGCCATCTTCCGAAGAAACAACCTCCGCTTCTCCTCTTCATCCTTTCCCTTCTCTCGCTTACAAACTCTCCTCTTCGAACAACCGGTTACATTTTGACTTCTCTTCTCTTCTCAAATTTCTTTTGCGGAATTTCGTCGAACATTGATGCTCTAATGCTCAAACTTTTTGTGTTTCTTACAGAGGTCGATGCATATGTCTACGGGTGAAGGCGGTGCCCCTCCACTTCAAGAAGGAAGCTCATTTTTTCGCCTGAGAAAGGTACGCTTCGTTCCACACCATCACAATTTGATGTTAAAAAGTTGAAGGAGAGAAAAATGGAATGTGAGGGGGATTTTTGCATTATTGTTCCTGAAATTTTGCTACGTGGTAGGTAGGTTGTATAGAGAGTGATGGGAAGCAAGGAAATTGGGAATTACCTGATTTCTCTTTGGAAATTATTTCCTATTTTTCTTTGATTGGGCAAGAAGATTATCACCGTATCTGAGTCCTGGGCATCTTCTCTCTAAAATGGAACCCATGTAGGTTTCTTCTTTGAATTAATGTGCAGTCTTCTTTTTTTGTCAAATGGAAGGCCACTCACAGGTCATGGAAGGAGACCAATGTCTCTCGAAAATTTCTCCTCTTTTGTATCCTCTCTCATCAAGAGAGAGTGTGGTTATTTAAAAATGATGTGAAACTCGCAACTATGTGCCACACCCATTTGGAAGTTGAATCCTGCCATATAAGGTATATTTTTTGGAATAAAATGAGCTCAAGAGAGGGTGATTCTTGGGGCCCTATCTAATAAACGGATGCATGTGCAATATCACAGGGAGTTGGACACATATTATTCCTTGAATTCACTTGTACTTCATAAAATGTAGTCCATTTAGCATTCTTCTTGTAAGCTATAAAACCTACAACCCCTGAGGACCCGAACTATTTTGAGTTAAACTGGGGTGAAATTGCCATTTAGTTTTGCAAGTGTTGCACATTCATTGACTAGTTTGACTCCAACCAGGCAAGTATTAGCACTGGGCTTGTAACTGTTGCTGATTTATCAACTAAATTATAACTTCGGAAATTTTGTGGGACCTATTGAAACAAGTTGATTGAATCGCTAGTCATAAAAATTGGAGCTCTTTGGGTGCAAACCAGTTCAGTGCAATAGGTAAACCGACAGGGATCAGCCTTTAGATATACAAAGGTCTACTATTCTAGGCAAGGGGCAACATTCTCCCACTTGACCAATTTGATACAACCACTTTTGAAAAATAGTTAAATTTTTAATTCAAAATAAAATCTTGCAGCTTATGAAAATTTCAAAGACTTGTGTGGTACCTTTCCTAGAACATAATGAACTTCCACTCATACGATGGGGAACACAACTTTATGATTAATGCTGACACAGATAAGAAAGTACTTAATTAGACATCAAACAATTTATTTAGTCATATAAGTGGTGAGAAGCTACTTCCTTTACCAAACTCAACTAGTTTCTTTTGTCCCTGAATTGGGAGGATTCCTTGCCTCTTTCAACCGCACCTCCCTCCAAGCATGACTTTTAATCATATTTCGCTTTTCATTGAAGAAAAAAAAATGCCTACTTCCTCTAAAGATATTCCAATAGGTAAACCAATAGGGTTCGATACCCTGATCGTCTGAATTCGACTATGACTGCACGATCTACCTTCTGATCAATCTCATCCATTGATCGTCTTCATCACCCTCCGTTGTTTTTCCTTTAACTTGCTGCTGCAACGAGACTCCATGGGATGCCTTGCTCGATGCCTCCGTGAGCTCATCGAGCTCGTCTTGTCGTCCGCCATTGGCGATGATCCGATCATCACTTCCGCGTCTACCATGTTCAGATTTGAGCATCATTGAGTCTTGAAGACTCCACATTGATCAATATACTCCAAAAGTTATCGATTTTTACCTTAGAACAAATCTGAACTTTCTTGTTGTCTTCTTCATATTGATGCCTCCGCCGAACTTCATAGACTTGACATCTTCATCATCATCTAGAGCATTGGAGTCTTGAACGAACACCATCAGCTCTGATACCATTTGATGTGACCGAAATCGATACCAATTTATTGCATGCATATTCCGGGATACCATACTTACTATGATGCCAATAGTTGGGAGATACGGGATCCCCACCGATGACTTTAAGCACGCAATTGGATCGATTACCTCGAGCACACGAGATGCATATTAAAAGATGCAAGAAGAACATACAATTTAACGTGGTTCGGCCCAAACTTGGCCTACGTCTACGGGGAGAGAACTTTATTAATAAACTTGATATAAAGAGATCTAACGTTCCTCTTGATGACACAAGAGTATTCACCTTCTTCTTGAATCTACGCCTAGATACAAGAGTATATCTTCTCTCTATGCCCTTCACCTTGCTCTTCTCTTTCTTGATTTTTTAGGGCCTTCTTGGCTTTTTATGGCCTTATATTGTTGTTCACAACTTTCTTCTGCTATTCTGTTCCACCTAAATCCTAGGCTACAATCTTTTATTTATAAGATTTTACAACTCCGATTTAGACTATGAGATGATCCTGGCTATTGGATACTTGAAGAATCTTGATCAATCTTATTAGTAGTTGATCTCCTTGATCTAGAAGGATTCTAGACATTTTAATCTTTAGAAACAAATCTTCATTGAATAGGAATTGAATCCTATTCATACTCCTCCTGAAAAGGAAACTGGCAATCACCTGAAAAGGAAACTGCTTCAGCTTAATTTGCTTCTTCTGCTTTAAGCTATCATCTTCTCCAACTCAATTGGATTTTCTTAGACCATTATCTTTTCTTGAAAGACAAGGCAAAATCCTAACAGTCTCCACCTTGACTTGCTTTTCAGCCTTTAGCAAAACAACTTGAGTTTTGGATTATTATCTTAATTCTTTCCTTGGTTGTAATCATATCGTGAAGTCTTTAACCTTGCCCCTTTTTCTGGGACCTTTGGCGGATTCACCGCCATGCCTTGGGTCATCTCGAACCTCGCTTGAATGCACCATTTCTGTAGTTGTCCTGCAACTTTTAGACTCGTTGCAGTTTTCCTTGGGAGCTCCACCTCGAAGTGAGCTCTCTTCAAGCTTTTCATTGAAACTCCCTGACTTAATTTCGTTCCCTTAGCTTGCATTGCATCACCGCCGCTACCAACTAATTCCGCTTTGTGACGTCTTCCAGCCATGGGGCCCTCACCGGTTTTGAGGCAATCGACCTCTAATTATGTCATGGTCTTACCGACTTTACGCGAACATTGTCAAGGGTTTGTCGTGCTATGGTCTTCCACCGATTACATGGTGATGGTTCACCTTCCATCGATGTTTTAACCTTGAACTTACCGTCTTC
This sequence comes from Agave tequilana, assembly GCA_038442645.1. Taxonomy (NCBI): domain Eukaryota; kingdom Viridiplantae; phylum Streptophyta; class Magnoliopsida; order Asparagales; family Asparagaceae; genus Agave; species Agave tequilana. The sequence goes on from JAVJIF010024540.1 coordinate 56,127, forward strand.
ACATAATTATCATGGTCTTACGGGGCCTTTCCATCACACACTGTCATGGTTTTCCTTCCATCAATCAGGGCTGTCATTCACCACTGTATTGATGTTTGTCAGATCTATTGCCTGACTATTGATGATCTTTAAACCTGATAGATTTACCAATGCCTGCAATAATCTCACTGTGTCACTACTGGTTCGTCGTAACTTTAACCATGATCTCCATCGATTCTTTAACCAGTTTGTACAGAACTTGTATCAGACATTCGAATCTCCTCGATCTGCTCCTACCATTGCATCCAGAATGTTGAAAACATAGGGTTCGATACCTCGACCGTCTGAACTCGACTACGATTGCACGATCTATCTTCTGATCAATCCGTCCATTGATCGTCTTCATCACCCTCTGTTGTTTTTCCTTTAACTTGCTGCCGCAGCGAGACTCCATGGATGTCTTGTGCGATGCCTCTGTGAGCTCATCGAGCTCGTCTTGTCGTCCGCCATTGGCGATGACCCGATCATCACCTCCGCATCTATCGTGTTCAGATTTGAGCATCATTGAGTCTTGACGACTCCACCTTGATCAATATACTCCAAAAGTCATCGATCTTTACCTTAGAACAAATCTGAACTCTCTTGTTTTCTTCATCTTGATGCCTCCGCTGAACTTCGTCGACTTGACATCTTCTTCATCTAGAGCATCGGAGTCTTGAACGAGCACCATCAGCTCTGATACCATTTGATGTGATCGAAATTGATACCAATTATTGCGTGCATAGCCTGGGATATCATACTTGCTATGATACCAAAAGGTTGGAGATACGAGATCCCCACCGACGACCTCAAGAACGTCATGAGATCGATTACCTCGAGCACACAAGATGAATATTAAAAGATACAAGAAGAAGAACACACAATTTAACGTGGTTTGGCTCAAA